>PVIJ01008276.1:0-75543 GCA_004024925.1 Scalopus aquaticus
GTCCAAAAATAGATGATTGGATCCAGAAGATGTGGTACATATACACAATGGAGTACTATTCAGCATGGAAAGAAGATAAACACATGCAATTTGCCGCAACATGGATGGAATTAGAGGGGATCATACTCAGTGAAATAAGCCAGAAAGAAAGAGAAAAATATCGAATGGTTTCACTTATAACAGGACTATAGGGAGGCCGAATGGGAGAGAGACAATCAGTGGGGGGGCGGGGAGGGAGCCGGAGGGAGGGAAGGAAAAGGGCACAGAATGGAATAGAAAAGAACACAAGGGACCATGGAGATGGATCACGGGTGAATTGGTGGTGGGCTACCCAAGGGGAATACAAAATGTAAAAGACATAAATAACAATAAAAATATATATTAAAAAAAAAAAGAAGAATGTCCAGATGTGGAAAAGTCCAGATGCAAGCAAGTTGTTAATCTTGTGGCAGAAATGAACAAATTAAGAAGAAAAATCATTCAGGTGAGAACTAAAAAGGAACAAGAAAAAGTATGGTAGCAGGTAATGTTGAACAGACAGGTATCATTTGAATGTTGGGAGCCAGTACTGGGTCTTCCAATGCCCTAGCTAGGTTTGTAGCTGAAGGAAGAAGTACACACAAGGAGAGGCCGAGACCTCTGCTCCCCCCTCTTATTCTTATTGTGAGTTTCACCTAAATGGTAAGGAAAAAAAAAACTTTGAGCCATTCGCACATGGAAAGTATTAAAAGTATATTTATACTTTGACCTAGAGTGAATTCTTCCAAGTATGCTTCACCTGAGGCGTGGGAGGGGGGGCGGAGGGGACTGAAGTATTCTGGAATTGGAACAGCCTTCCTTCCTTCCAAAAGAACAAACTAGAAACAGAGTTGAGAAATCAGACAACAGTGATTATGAATCAAGCAAAACTTGCCTGAGTGCTTTAGTAGGAAGATGAATAATCCAGAAATGTGTGCCTCCTGTAATGTCTGTCCCTTGAGGTCTCAACAAACACTCAGACTTTCCGGATTTACTTAAAGGAAATTACACTTTGCATTGTCTTTGTTAATTACTTACTGAGAAAAAAAAAATCATGGACATATTTAGGGGCAGGGAGAAGTGTTTTGGCAAACTCGTGAACTCCCAACAGGAGAGTCAGGCCCAGAACTTGAAGGAGTCTTGCTTTTAGGAGTCCTCATCTTTGTACCCAGCATGCACATTTCAAGACAGAATCATTAAAAAAATCAAATTGTTCTAAATCGGGTGCAATTCACGATGTACTGGAAAATTTATGCAAAGTGAGATTTATGAATGTAGTTTCTGTTCTTTAAAATAAATTGGAAATTAGGAACTAAGTAAAGTCTATAAATGTTCTATAATTAGTCTATAAATGAAAAACTTACTTCTTGTACTACCATTCATTGAATTTCACTTTTTCAGACAGAAGTATGTTTAGCAGCACCCTTCAGGAAAACTTATTTCTGTGATGAGCTAAGTTTATCTTTGCTAGAATTTTTTTTTAGTTTATAATTTCAAGACTCCTCTTTGGAACAAATTAGATGTGCGTTGTCTCATCTTATTAAATGTGACTTTGTGAAATAAAAGAATTTTGGTTAAACTTTCAACTAGTCTAATATGTATTGACATTTTACATGCTTGCTTTAAAAAAAAATGTTGAAATACTAATTGCCCGGAAGTAATCATTCATATAAATATGCAATCAGTAAATTGTTTTTCTTTTGGAGAAATACAGTGATTGCTATGTTGTACTAGACACATTTTGGTCTCTGTTCTGGAAGGACATAGAACAGTGGCTAACTAAAAGGAGCTATGTTCCAAGCCCAAATTTTATGACATACATATTTCAGAAACAATGGATTTAGTTGAATTCCTATGTAAGGGATATGATTTATATAGGTTTTCTAATGAATCCCAGTGTTCACTTCTTTACAGAGGAAATATATTTAGTGAATAAGATTCTATATACTCTTCGTATTATTATAAACATATTTTGAGTATAACAGAGAAACCCAGCAAGAGAAAAAATAGGGTCTTCTTAAAGCTGGATTTTCACTTCATAGCAATTTCAAAAATTCTAGGAGTACAGATGAAAATGAATATAATAACATAGGAAATACAGTAGTAAGAAATCCATTTTATACAACAAGTTCTTGAATATTTTTTTGAATGTTTGTCATCCTTAGTTTCATGAACCTCAGTGCATAAATTAAGTGCTGGAAGCATCATTTCATATCATCATTTGGTTTTAACAATCACTCTATTTCCCTGGTAACAAACGTATTTGACACTATCACAGATGAAATTCTTTTATTTGGTTATATATTAAACTGCCATTTTCTCAGTGCTTTATTTTAAAATATCAAGACTGGTGGTTTTGTATACAACGCATGCCAATCTCAACTATGTTGAATTATAATCCAAAATACAAGCTCAAAAATTTAATAAAGTATTTTTCAAATGATGATATGCTTTTAATCATCACCTAGGAACTAAGTTTGAAAGCTCATTTGTCATTGAAATTTTGAAACTTAAGATGCTGAAATTATTTTTATTTATGTTTTATTACATTCTTTATAGCAAAATATATTGGTTTAATCAGTTCTTTTGATGTGTTTTCTTATATCTGTTATTTAAATAATATTTTTTACTCTGTCTCATCTAATATATATGTATGTGTGTGTGTGTATGTATATATGTATGTTCTTTTTTAACCTCTGAATATATTTAAAAATGCATTTTATTTACTATGTAATCTAGAATAGGTTTCACCTTGGTTCCATTGTTTATCACATTTTCCCGTTAAAATAGACTAACATATATTTGGAAAAGTGAATAATTTTTTTTTAAGATTGTTATTTGTTTATTTTTAGGTAGACGAGCTAGGGTGTAGGCCAGAGTTTTGAGGGTGAGAGGATTCACCAGAGACAGAGTCGGGAGCAGAACAGGTGGATCTACTGAAGTACACTGCTGAGGGGAGCAGCAGGTGAGCCAGGAGAGGTCTGCTGTGCCATGTGGGTCAGCTCCCTAGCTGGGATCAAACTCAGGCCTTTGAGGTGATAGCATTGAAATTTAACCCCTAGGCCACCAGGGAGGCCCAGTAAATTTTTTTTTAAGAGAATAAATACAGTCTATATAAATGTATTAGGATGCAATGAACTTATG
Source organism: Scalopus aquaticus (assembly GCA_004024925.1). Taxonomy (NCBI): domain Eukaryota; kingdom Metazoa; phylum Chordata; class Mammalia; order Eulipotyphla; family Talpidae; genus Scalopus; species Scalopus aquaticus. The sequence goes on from PVIJ01008276.1 coordinate 3,163, forward strand.
AAAAAATGCTATCTTCTGAAAATGAAACTTGTAAAGTACATATAAAGAGTGAAGTTAGAGGCTTACTAGTGATATTAAGGTAGGAACTACTTGGATATTTGCATAACTAGTGAAAAATTTGAATGGGAAGCAGATGCTACAGTAAGCAATTGATAACCAGGGTCTCCTGGAAGAAGACCTACATATCTGTGTTTTTAACAAATTTTCACACATCTTTTGTAAATATGGAAGTTTGAATGGGATTTAAGTCTGATGCTTTTATTTTGTTCAAATTTAGGGGTGAAGTCATTTTCCCTGAACTTTTACAAAGAGTCTTGGCTTAAGCTGCTTGTCTAATTTCTTTTTTTTTTAAGATTTATTTATTTATACATACAAGCCGGGGTACAGACCAGAGGCAAGGGGTGGTGAGAGGGTCCACCAGAGACAGAGTGGGGAGCAGAACAGGCAGATCAGAAATCCCCTGCTGAGGGGAGCAGCGGGCGAGGCAGGAGAGGTCTGCCGCACCATGTGGGATTCTTCCCCGCTGGGCATCGAACTCCACAGCGCAGCGCTCAACCGCTGCGCCACCAAGGAGGTCCTGCTTGTCTAATTTCACAGAGCTTTTTCTTCTGTGTGTTTTTGTGTGGATGTTTAATGCTAACACCATTATACATGGTAGCTTACTTTCTAGAATTTTTATGGCCCTGTGATTTAATGTCAGCTTTCCCACTGAATTCTCTCCTTCCTCTCCTTCTGTTATTTCTGTCTTGATCACATAAGGGGCGACAACGCCTTAATGTAGATCCCTATTCTAGAAGGGAGCTGTGCACATTCACACTCAGGAAAGCATCCTCCAGAGACAGAGTCAGGGTTTTTCTTTTGCTTGAGTTTATCCAAATGATAAAAAGGTCAGTATTTAGTCACACAGAGAGTTCTATGAGAGAGCAGGCATGTGACTTGTGGATACTCAGCGGCATCTCCATGGGAGTGGGAAACAGAGACCGAATTATCTAGAGGAGATTGCAGAGGAGCCTCTTACCTAGATGCCTGCATCCCTAAGACACTCCCAGACAATCCATAACCAAGCACCTGACTCACCACTCACCACACATACAAACCACTCACAAAGGCATCGGTTTTTCAGGGAAAAGTTACTTTTGTTGTGAGGTTAACCAGCAAGGAGGTAGGGAGCAAGATTTAAATCTGTCTCCCTGGTATGGAGGATAGGACTAATTTGTTAGAAACAGAGGAAAAGGAAAAAAGGAAAAAAAGCTGAATGTAGAGAGTATGGGATAGAGTACTTACAAATTGTTCATTTATGGAAAGGTTTTCTAGATTTTTGTTGATGGAATTCGCTTCTGAATATCACCTGGGCAGGTGCTGGACCCTTGACTTCTAAATGTAGTAGAGGTACTTCCTTTTTCTCTGTCTTTGTAGTTCAGTGGCAGGCCAGGAATTTGCTTTAAGGTTAATTGCTTCTGCATTTTCTCTGGGTGTATGACTCACTGACAGTTGTCAAGCTTTATCACTCCTGTGTAGGTCAGTTCAAAAGGTACTGAACAGCATAACTATTTGGCCAACAGTGGATGGGCTATGGCTTCAGACCTGCTTGTTATTGAGAGTAGGATACCAGCAAAAACACTGTCAGCTTGTACTGAGAACAGAGAAAGGATGAAATAAAGGAGTCTTTCAGATTGCCAAAATCCCACAGGTAGGAAATAGGTTAATAATGCATTCACTTGCAAACATGCACTGCCTTTTTTTATGAAAAAGTTGATTCAGAGGGCACTCCAGGCCCAGAGGGTAGAGGTCTAAGCTTAGAGAAAAAAGAATCCTGGTTTAGAGATTATTCCCAGACCTTGAAACCTAACTGTATTTGTCCAGTCGGAATTTGAAATTGTTTGGGATTTTCTCTTTCATTTCCTCAATTTTCAAGTGAGAATGTAACTGTTGACCTATTCTTGTCCCACATAGTTTGGGAGCTGACGCCTTTTTTTTTTTTTTCTTTAATTTTTCTACTCTACAGAGGGGATTTTGATCCAGGATGTATGTGAACCCAGATTTTCCTTCATACCTAATTTAGATGATTTGAATAGAGAGATTGGGGCTTTTTGAATTGATGAGACTTAGTGAGATTTTGGACATGAGTTGATGCTGTGATAGTTTGCCTTTGGGGAACCTTGAGAAGAGGCACATGTCTCTTGCATTTGGCATTTGGGGTGGATTTTTTTTTTTTTTTTTTTTGCTGAGGGGAGCAGCGGGCGAGGCAGAGAGGTCTGCCGCGCCATGTGGGATTCTCCCCGGCTGGGCGTCAAACTCGCGTTGCTGCTGCCGACAGCTCCACAGCGCAGCGCTTAACCGCTGCTGCGCCACCGGGGAGGCCCGGATGTGAATATTTTAAGGCCACAGTATACTGTGACCCTCTCCCCACATGGCAACATCTTGATCCCTGAAACCTGTGAATATGTTAAAGGGCCTTTGCAGATGTGCTTACGCTGAAGGCTGAGATGGGAAGATGCCCCTCCATTATGCAGGTGAGTCCAAAATGTAATCATAATGATTCCTAGAAGAAAAAGAGGGTGGATGGTGTGTAGAAGGTGTGATAACAGAAGAAAGCATTCGAAGTGAAGGAGGAAATTAGGTTTATGTGAGAAAGGGGCCACAGGCCAAGAAATGCAGCAGCCTCTAGAAGCTGAAAAAGACAAACAGATTTTCCTCTGAGTACTCCAGAACACAAGCCAGAAAACATAGTTTAGACTTTGGATCTCCAGTAGAGTAACTGAATAAAACTACATTGTTTCATGTGACTAAGTATTTTGTAATTTGATATAGAAGTCATGGAATACCAGGTCACTGCCATTCTTCTTCTTGTTTCTGGCTAACAGCATAAATTTATAGATTACATGAAAATTAAGCAACAGTTGTTTCATATCATGCAGAGGTTATATTCTCAGATTTGAAGAAGTTCTTTGTTGAACAACTGCATTTTGCCTATGAGATATCACAAGGTATTTAGGTATAGATTGTCATTCCATAAATATGACAGTCACTACCAGATGCTTCTTTTCCTATGAAATGTTTTTGCCACAGGCAAGCTTTTATCTTCTTCCTCAATGCTATTTTGTATTCTCAATGTCTGACCTTCACAATTTGAGGCACCTCGTAACATACATTAGACTACACCAGGGCACTTAATCATGTAAACAGTGAAATCAGTCTTACTGCTAATCTTTTATCTAGTGGCAAGTTTCTTAGCTGCGTGTACTTTGATGGTAATGATGAAAGGAAATACTTTTTATTTTATTATTCCACAATGCACAATCCAACTTGAGAGTCCCAGCATGCTCTGGTTATAATTATAATAAAAAAAATCTTGTTTCTTTTTTTCTTTCTTGATTGCAACTACATTAGCATTAGCATCATTTTGTACTACAATGGCACTCTGATTTCACTTTTCTGTTGGTAATGTGTAATGTTAAAAAAAAAAAAGACAATGCACCTAGTAATATTTTATCCATGAAAAGGACATTAGTTTTTCTTTTTTGCTTTTGTTATGTTATAGGTTATGTTGGAGATAATGGATTACATTGAAGCCATTTTCACTGTGATTCATCAATCTTGGGGGTTGGGGGCAACATCCACTCTGTTCTTAATGATTGGTTTTAAGTGACATGGCCTTTTATGCCATGAAAAAAGAAGCTAGTTTTTAAGGCTTGAGAATTACATTTAGCAAGAGGACAGAAAATGTACTTATTGTCAATGAGTAAATTAGGATGATAAAAAGGATGTGGAATTGTCTAGATTTCATCTCTTTGGGAGAAGTGAGTGGTCGAATGGTTTTACATACTCACAGTCCTTACCTGTGCAATTATTTAACAAAAACAGTTTGTGGTTTGGAAGATTTCACATTTACAAGAGTAGTGAAACAGAAGTACTTGATTTAAGCCACTAATCTTAGATCCATGGCTCAACTTCGAAAGACAGGTTTAGTTTTAAATCTGATTTATACATCACCCAGTTTAAATAATTGGATAATTGACAAGGCAATTAAAATAGCTAGATTAGTTGCTATTTTATTATGTTAATCCTCCCAAGTTTAAGATGCATTGAGCACCACACATGGTGGACTCAGCCCCAGACTAAGATTGTTATTTCTTAGCAAGTTTTAAAAATTCTTTGTATTTTTCATTTTCACTTTTTATTAGTGAGTCCTCTTATTAGCCTTATTTTTCTTTTTACTTTTTTGATCAAAGTTTAAAAATGTCAGGGTTTATAACCATACTCTTAGGACCCCAAAGTGAGTCTTTTCATGTTTAAGCTCTAAAAAGAGACTTGAATTTTGGATTAGTGAAGATTGCTTCACTGATGTTCTCCAAGTTAATAAAGTGATCCCTCCACAACTAGAACAGATCTTTGGGTATTTATTTATTTATTTATTTTTGGGTAGAAGAGCTGGGGTGTGGGCCAGAGGTGCAGGAGGGTGAGAGGATTCACTAGAGACACAGTGGGGAGCAGAGCAGGAGAATTTACTGAAATACACTGCTAAGGGGAGCAGCAGGTGAGACAGGAGAGGTCTGCTGCACCATGTGGGTCAGCTCCCTGGCTGGGGCTCGAACTCAGGCCATAGTGATGATAGTGCCGAGACTTAATGCCTAGACCACCAGAGAAGACCCTCTGGGAAATTTCTCACTGCTTCATCTTCTGTTAAAATATAGCTTTGTTGTCAAAGCAATGCTAGCATTCCTATCCTGTCAGCTTCCAGTATCATGGAAAGGCTGGTAAAAGGAGAAGCTAAATAACCGAGAAGGATTGGACTAGAATTGAAAACTATACACCAACTCACAGCTCTTCTGGTATCTGACCTCATTCTTTTTCTTTAAAGATTTTTTAAATTTATTTATGCATACAAGAACTGGGGTGTAGGCCAGAGGGGGAGGCGGTGAGAGAATTCACCAGAGACAGAGTAGGGAGCAGAACAGGGGGCACTGCTGAAATACACTGCTAAGGGGGGCAGCAGGCGTAGCAGGAAAGGTCTGCTATACCCTGTGTGTTAGCTCCCTGGCTGGGGATTGAACTCATGCTGTAGTGACTGGTAATAGCTTGAAAGCGCTGAGACTTTAACCCCTGAGCCACCAGGGAGACCCCTGACCTCATTTTTGCAAACTCTGGGTTTCAATAAAATGTCTTGATTATTAATTGAAATACTGAGATGATTATTATGTTAATTAGTCATTATTTTTAAAGAAAGAGATTTGTTCCCCTTAGGATTTCTAATTTATTCCTTTGAATAAATAATGTACACTGTATTTTTATGAGACAAATCAATGAGAGAGACATGGCCTCGCCTATGAGGCATCCTACCCACTTCTGAGCCTGGCCCTTTTGGAGCCTTGTTAGTTTTATTTGAGAAAACATACATTCATCTCATTATTTACTCTAGAGTGTTTCATTTTACCTGAAACAGAACCTACCCACAAGTAGTAGCTGAATTTAATAGATTTAACAGTTTTCTAAATGTATTTTCCATTTGTACAAATTCAGAGTTAATGCAACCCAAATCCTCTCATGAAAAACTAAAAATAAAATAAGCATAACTTCCTCCAAACTGCCAAAGAAGGGCATTGAAAATTCTTCTTAAGATTATAGGAGAAATAAATACCTCTTTTCTTTCAAGCTTCTTCACAAAGGACTGTAATAGGGTGGTCTCTAGGAAAAAGGGTGTGTCCCAGGTTCCCTGCCCCACCCAAGGGAGGGTGGAACTGAATAGGCGAGATAGGAAGCTGGAGAAGAGAGAAGGGGACACACATAGAGGAGAGAGAAGAGGGAAGGAAGCAGGATGGCGGCCAGAAAAGACACATGGAGCAGAGACATATAAAGAAGCCTCACTGGCCTGGACTGATGGAAACAGATGTGGGTGAGAGACCTGTGGGGAGTTTGACTATGGCAATGTTGATCTTGGTTTTGATTTTGCTCTTTAACCCCCAGAATTGTCTGGCTGTTTCTGACCCTTTTGTATGGGTCCCTACTGAAAGGTGTTTAAGTTCCTCCCAGAACTGTATGGCTGTTTCTGACCCTTTTGGTCCCTGCCAAAAGGTGTTTTAGATTTGTAGCAGGCTTTTGGGCCTTGCTTTGTGCCTATCCCATTTGGGTGGACTTTTACCCAGAAGGTGAGGGGTAACTTTGGGTGCTTGATTAAGAAACTATATTCTTTGTCTTCTCTGTCTTTTCTAATTGTATTAAAGTTTCTTTCTTTCCACTTAAGGCTGTATGTTTGTGCATGTTTTTTATTGATGCGGCGGATGGCAGAACTTATTTTGAGCAGGCAGGTTTGGGGGTTCTGGGCTGCTCCTCTCTCTGCCCTGAAAATGAGGAATTTTATCTTTATATATTTAATGAACATATATTTAATTTTTTTAATGTATTAAAGTCATTACTCATACAGCCTACTCTCCTGGGCTACTATCTTTGCTTCCCCTTAAAAATATACCCCTAATTCCCATTTCCCAGCCCCCACTTTTGCTGTTTCCTTTGCGAAAAGTCTGCCTTTCCCATTCCTCTTATTCAAATCTAAATATTATTTCCTGTCCACTGAAGCTTTGCTGTCTCTCAGAAGCCTTTCTACCTTTTGCTCCTCTAGTTTTCTGGAATCACTTCAGGACTTTGGCTATGTTTTGTTGCTTTCTAACTCTTATGTTTATACATTTTATCTCTTCAGACTTACTGTATTTTTTCCATAGAGCATGTCTTATGCCCCTTCAAATACCACCCAGAGTTCACTATGGGTATTCAGTGGGTTCATCGAACGAGTGCATTAAAACACCTGGGTTTCAAAGAGACATAGGTGAAGGAACCTGCCCATTTTTTCCAAATCCTGGAAAGAAAACAACTGGCAGTGGATGATCACAGTCTGAGGCAAGTAGCTCAACACAACTAGGAGGCTTTGTATTTAACTATTGAGCACAATTAATTTCAGTTACAGGATAGTTTAGATCACATGTTACATCAATTATACCCTTTAATCTCTAGAGGTTAGAATAGACAACTACAAAACAAAAATAGATGATTGATTAATTGATTGATAGTTAGCTAGATAGACAGATATAAGTAAATAAAAAATAGAGACTGCTCTCTTAAGGCCTTTAAGGTAGGGAAAGATGAGAATAGAGCTATCAAGGACATTGACATCAAGTTGAAAATGTCTGATCTAGGCTTAATCATTTCATTTAGGCAAATTAACTGCTTTATTTCCTACAAAACCGGCAATAGAAAAGATAGAACCTAATAGGTATTGTGAGGGACAAATTAGAGAATCCATATAAAGCATAAACAAGCACTAAATGTGTTAAATACATTTTTTACTCATGACAACACAATTCATGGCATCTCATATCTGGTATTAGAATGTAGAATATTCAGGGGCCTCCCTGGTTGCGCAACACGTTAAGTCTCAGCCTATGAAGCTATCTGCAGCCACTGCAGCAAGAGATTGATCCCTAGCCAGGGAGTTTCCTACATGGTGCAGCAGACCTCTCCTGCCTCGCCTGCTGCTCCCCTCAGCAGGGTACTTCAGTAGATATGCAGTTCTGTTCCCCACTCTGTCTCTGGTGAATCCTCTCACCACCCCCACCAATGGCCTATACCCCAGTTCTTATATGCATGCATGCATAAATAAATCTTTTTAAAAATTCTTCGAATGTAGAATATTCAGAACAGAAACTGATTAACCTACTTCTCATTGTATTCTATAGAAATATAAGTTCATAGGGCCTCCCTGGTGGCGCAGTGGTTAAGCACTGAGCTGTGGAGCTGTCGGCAGCGGCGATGCGAGTTCGATGCCCGGCTGGGGAGAATCCCACATGGTGTGGCAGACCTCTCCTGCCTTGCCCCACTGCTCCCCTCAGCAGTGTATTTCTGATCTGCCTGTTCTGCTCCCTGCTCTGTCTCTGGTGAACCCTCTCGCCTCCCCACGCCTCTGGTCTGTACCCCAGCTTGTATGTATAAATAAATAAATCTTTAAAAAAAAAAAGAAATATAAGTTCATAAATAGAAAAAAGGGGAGAAAAGTCATTTAATTGTTCCATTATAAAAACTGAACTGTGGATTCCTTTGAATCTTTAGTCCTTTCAGTTGCTTTTAAAATACAAGTCAATTTACAGAAATACAACTTAGGGAAAACTTTTCTGGAATTGAACTATTGTAAGGAAGTGGTGCACATATTTTAAGAATATACTGATGCTATTTTTTCACTCATATTCTTAGTAATTATTCTTTGGGGTTTAAGAAAAACCACTATGAAGAATTCAAGTGATTTATTTTCATATTTCAGTCTCTAATTTTGTCTCTCTTTAAAACATACCTTATTTTTTGTTTGTTTTCCCTCTAAAATGAGAAGAGATACAGTTTGGAAGAGAATTAATGAGGTAGGTTTTCTGGATAAAATAGTGCTGTATTTTTTTTTCTGTGGGGATACTCTGATGACTATAAGTTCCCTATTAAGAACCACAGTCTCTAACTTCTCTTGTATCATTCCTGCATCTCTTGCCTGTACTTAGAATTGTGCTCTTTATAAGATTATTAATTTTTTAGATGACCAGTGATGGAATACATACATAGACACTCAAAAGAGAAATTTTAAAAAATCTATGAAATTACACAAATATTTCTATAGTGTTTGCTTTCTCCTTCTATACATATATCAGGAAAAAAGAGTCAGATTAAATTCTTAAAAGTATCTGACATATTTTTCTGATTGCTTTCTAGTCCAAATAACTGAATGAAAAGTACAGCTTTTATTCCTTGCCTGCATAAAAAGTAAAAATAGCTTAGTCATTTCTTAAACATTTCATTTGTTGTTAAATCACATGAATTTGGGGAAAAAGTACAAATAATTTAAAACATTTTTATTGTAGATTGATCTATTTAACTGTGACTTAGATAATTTTCAACAAAGTGGTTTTTGAGTGTAAAAGTTAACCACTAAACTTTTAATCAAAGCAAACTCAAGCCACACATGTTTTCAATATCGAATTGAATTATTTTTATCCCCATCACTGTTGCCTGGTTCCTTCCCCCCCAAACTCCTTTTTAACCTCAGAGCCCTCAGGATTCCTGTTAGTTTGTTGTATATAATTCTCGCAAATGCCCTCCATTTTGTTGAAAATGGCTGCATTTCAGCTTCTTGTAGGGCAATATAGTCCCCCATGGTGTTTTTTTTTTTTTATAAAATTATTCAAGTTCCCACTGATTGAGACATATTTTGTTAAAAATAACTATTAACTTGAGGTTTTTTTTTTCCTTCTTAAAGTATTAATCACATCTTGGTAGGAGGGTCTGAAAATTAGACAATTTCCAGAAACAGAATATTTATTTTTTGTAACTTGTAAGCTGAAAAAACAAAAAAAAAAAAAAGAAATATATATAGAAAACTATTTTGGAGCCAATTTTTTTAAGATACCTGAATTGCTTTGTAAATTTCTATGATTAACACAATTTGAGAAGTAAATGATTTGTACTTTTCACCATCTGCTTTCAGTACAACTTGAAACTATGACATTTTAAACTCAGATTTAAGGATCTTTCCATAATCCAGTGAAATATACCGAGTCACCATAAAATACACATTCTGAGAAATTATCAGCGCTCATGAATGGTATATCTAAATCTCACTTCTTTCTGCCATTGTTTATGCTGTTGGTATCTCTACTGCCACTGCTACTATTTATTGAGAGAATATGTTGTAATAAACATTGTATATATTTTGTCACATTTACTCCTCTAACTTTGTGTTAGATTATTCTCATTTAAAAGATGAAATAAACAAAACTCCTACTGGTTAAATAACTTGCCAGAGGTTATACAGCTACTAAATGATGGAGCTAGACTTCAAATCAGAGCTTCTAATTACAGGGCAAGTTGGCTATGGTTCTCTATGCCAAAACACTATTAGTCATTGAGAAGAGAAATGAGACACACAGAATTGCTACTCTGCTGATCTACGTATGATGTAGGTGATATAAAAGAGGAACTGCAGAGAATGGTACGAGGAGTTTTCTGGGACCAGGTGTTTTCTGGAGATAGTCAAACCATTTTCATAGAGGGGATAGCGATAGAGGAGAATCTTGAAAAATTAGTGCTTGCCAGAAAATTAATGATTTCAGAAAAATTATCCACAACATGGAAATGGGCAAAATAGAGAGTCAATTACCCTTGCAGGGAAGTGCTGAGTGGTACTTAGTGTGCAAAGGGCTGGGCATCTTTGGTTGGCTTTTTATTGACTTGATTATTTTCAACTCTAAAGCAGGCAGAGTTAACTTTAATAAAACTCTCATTCAAGTCATCCTTATTCATAGAAATAAAAATGATTTTCCCCCAGTATAGATAGAATTTATTTCTATTTAGTGTAAATAACCTTAAACATTGGATTTGATCACCCTTTGGAATATGGGATAGTAACTAGTCTTAAACATATGGAAATTTATTCCAGCTTTTCTAAGCTGTGTGTGTGGGCAGGTCCAGGTTCCATTGTCTGTCTATCTATCTGTCCACTCACTCATCTCAACTACCTATCATTTATCATCTATTATTTATCTGCCATCTCATCTATCTTTTCTTGCTAATTCCTTCCAGATAGTGTTGACATCTTACTAGTTCTCTAAATAATTGATGAGTTAAGATCTTTTCTGAGATATTCATTTTATATTTGCACAAGTCATGTTTTTAATTTTGCAAGTTATATTTTAGTAATGTGATATGGAAACTTTCATTACATCAACCAACTTGAACATCAAAGAGACTCACAAAATTGCCTCCTGTCTAGGAATTATACATACACGTAAAATATAGGAAAAATGGAATAGTTTGGAAAATGCATGAAGCAGGGGAGGCAAGTGGGATCCAGGTTTTGTAGGTTTTGAATGTTATGTGAGGTAAACTAAATTGATATATGTATGGATTTATTTTTATGTGGCGATGTATATACAACTTTTATGATGAAATAAAAATAAAATTGGTTAAAATAAAAAAACAGCTTCATCCTTTTTAAAAATACCTTTAGAAACCAACTTTGTTAATACATCTATATATTCATGGGATGCAATTTTAAAAATTATAAGAAATTTTCTGGGCACTGAAATAATCAAATCAAATAAAATGTATCAATTCAGTAACTAATGAATCCAGTCCCATGAAACAATAAAATTTTCCAACTTGATGCCAGGCTTCTCCACATCAGGGTTTGGTCCTTTGCAAAGAGGGATATGGCCATTGTCTCCTATTTTCTATGCCTAGAATCTGTGCTTCTATTTTTCCTTTCCTACTTGCCAGGTGGTATGCAGTGGCTCCTGAATCTTCTTGAGAGATTCTGTCCAGGTAATCAAGACAAGGTTCTCTCTAGGCTTGCTAAGCATTTAAATCTACTCTTTTTTCCATAGGCCCTTTTGAAGTCATTTGGAGAACCCACCATCACTGGGATTTTGTTACCTGCAGATCTGAGAATACAATCAAGTACATCATGCTCTGAGGGACTACTATTTATTTAAGTACTTTTTAAGTATTTTAAGTATTTCAAGAACATATAACATAGTAAATGATCAATAAATGTTTGGTGCCATTAATTTTTCAAGTTTTGAAATATCTGTAACGTGATTGCAGTGATAAAAGTGAAATAGATATATGTTTGAGAAACTCAATTTCCTGTTTCATAGACTTAACTATCTTAACAGTGATTTTAAAGATAATTTTAAAATGATAAATAAATATATATATATATATATACACATCATTTTTGAAAGACTCTAAATTTTAATTTTATATATGAAAAGTCTTTGCCAAATCACAATAATGTTATGGCATCATCATCTTGAGTTATTATACTTTTTGAGATTTTTATTACCAAACTGATTGAAATTAATTTTGTCTGCTCTTTTTTTCAGTTCCCAGGCACCAACCTAATTGATACTATGTTTTTGCTTCAGCTGATTAGTTTTCCTGTTTATATGCAATTTGGGGTTTGAAGGGAAACAATGATAAGCAGATTGAGCTTCAGTAAGTTTATCAACATATGGCTTTCCTGTCTGAATTGAATTGGAATGTAAAAATTCATTAAAACTCACCTTTCAAATTTACAAATAAACAGTTCAGAAAAGAACCTAATGGAGTGCCAACAGAAATTCTTGAAACACAACTTAAGCCATTGCAGCCTGGGTGTACATGTAATTAAAAACCTTTCTAATAAAGGTAGAGTTGCCACCTCCAGAATCTTGAACACTAAACGCATGCAGCACTCTTGCTTAACCGAAAAGGCTTTTTTGTTCATTTTGTTACATTCCTGTGGGATCCTCAGCCCCTCTTGATCTCGGCGGGGGGGGGGGGGTGGTATTGTCTTGGTACCCAGAATTCCTGCTTGTAGGCTAGGTATAGTGCCATCAGGGGGTCTCTCACTAAGTTCTAAAGTCCTGGTATGAGGAACATACTGGGAAGCCAGTATCTGCTGAGAACAGCAGGCAGACATCAGAGTAGAGATAAAATGCTTTGACCTGCAGGAACAATGAAGCCCTCTAGGCAATAGCCCCTGGTCACTCCACCCTCAACTGCACCAGACTATCACTCATCCTCCATAATACACCCTCACCCCCCCACGCATGTACATTCCTCCTTGTACTTTTTGGCCACCTTCTCCGAACCTGGTTCTAAGTAAATAGGAGACTGCTCAGCCATCAGGGCTGCATGCCTTTAGGTGTAAACCTCTCTTGGCCGCTCTCACATGGACTTTCTCTCATCCCTCCACTTCCAGTGCTGCAGCCCCACAGGGGACACATTCCCTCCTCTCTGAATCTGTTACTCCATAACTTTTCCCAATCCTTGTTTGTTTCCAACACTCATTCTCAAAACAGTAGTGTGATTTCCTTGAAGCACTTGGTTTACAGATAATATTCATCTTCTATGTGTTTTCTTTGATGACTTCAGAAATCCCTATCAATATCTTTTCCAATGTTCTGGCCTCCCATTTACTTAATCCCCTAAAAGTCCAATGAATATTTTCTTTGAGCACATCAAAAGTTTGTGCTTTTGACCTTAGGATGGACAACATGGGTTTTTCCCTTAGTGGTTTGGGGTCCCTGGGCACCCCTCAGTTTTTCCCAGTATCAGTTTTGGTTCCCTGTGCTTTTGCCTGGTATCAGAAGGGTAGTGTTAGTTACACTGCTTCAAAAAAAGAGTTGGAAAAATAATGATAATCATTTTTCATGTCATCTTTTATGGTTAATCATCTGTTAAAGTAAAATTTTTGTTGACTATGTATAAACCTCACAAATCAGCAGATTTGTTCATGTTGGAACCATGAAGGATAAAATGAGGGTCTTCCAGATCATGCTGGTTTATTATCACTATCAATAATAATACTTTATTTAAAACGAAAAGAAAAGTGCAGGACAACCATTAAATCAGGAGGGGGGTTATCATATTCAAATGCCACTGAGGGGTCAGTGCCCAGAACTGTGTTAGATTTTTCTTAGTAGATTCAGCTCAGATATAAGAACTAAATGTCAATCAAGGTCCTCTAAGCCTCAGGGGCCTATTAACATGACTTAAAGAAGGCAGACAGTTTTGTTTGATGGCATTGAAGGACCTGAAGGCTGGGAGAAGCTTCTGTTCTTGCCCAAGTGCTTTGCCCCTCCTTAACTGAAGAAGAGATCAGTGTACCCTAAATTTCTGCCCTTTTTCCTAGTGGAAGAAGTAATCACTCTCCCCTTTATGACCTACAATTATGTATTTTTTTGGGGGGGGGTCTCATCTAGTTCTAACCTTCTCAATAAACATGTTCTTGCTCGCAAAGAATCACATCTTTATTTTTAAAGATTTATTTATGCATACAAGAACTGGGGTGTAGATCAGAGGTGTGGGTGGTGAGAGGATTCACCAGAGACAGAGTGGGGAGCAGAACAGGCAGATCTACTGACGTACACTGCTGAGGGGAGCCCCAGGAAAGGCAGGAGAGGTCAGCTGCGCCATGTGGGTCAGCTCCCTGGCGAGGGATCGAACTCTTGCTGCAGTGACTGCTGATAGCTTTATAGTGCTGAGACTTAACCTGTTGTGCCACCAGGGAGGCCCAAATCTCATCTTTATTCTCAGAGTAAGGAAGTGATATCCCCAGTATGCCTGTTTTGTGAAGCCTTTCCCTCTCTCTGCTTGATGTCCAAGGAACTAAAATGTAGGATAAATATTCCTAGTCTGCTCCATTATTCTTTAGAATTTACAACCTTGTGAATTTTCCATACGTATATTATTCAATTGAATTTTTTCTTTTGCTAACCCATCTGATGCTTTCTGATTATAAGTTTGGCTTAAGAAGAATGCAGAGAGTACAGGGTTTCTTCTGCATCCTGAGACCATACACTAAAAATACACACATATCACATAAGAGAGATGAAGAACACACCAAAAATCTCTAAATCTACCATATAACAATCACAACGGTGACTACAAAGCATTTTAAGACAAGGTAATATTACAGAGCAACCCTGGGGGGAAAATGGGGTGCCCTGAGAGTGAGTCTTTACCGCCATGTTTAAAAAACTTGGGACAAGACCCAAAGCAACTACATGGGGAAAAAAATAACATAAAGGTTTATTTAGAAGGAAAATGACAGAAAGGAGAACAGAAAAAGAGAACTGACTGATTGACATGTCCTATCAGTAATGCCTTTTGCACTGAAACACCAGGTACTAACTGAAAGTAGGAAAAACAAGAAGGGACCCAGCCCATATGTGTTCAGTAATGTACTGAGCATGGCAGCTAACTCCACGTTTGCCCAATCAACTGGTAATGCAGAACACTTAACATACCTCAATTTATTGTACTTTATATTTAGTTGAAATACAAATGTAATATTTGTCATTAATTAGGACCTTGGGCAGTTTCCAAAAAGTAACAACAATGATTATAAACCAAGCTAGTCCCCAGGAGTCTTTCCTCTCATCATTGCAAAAAAATCTTTAATCAGTTCACTTTCTATCTCCACCTCTTCTTCAGTTATGTCTGCACACACAGTTATCTGATTTCAGTCCTGAAAAATCCACTAAACTGTCTCTGTTTCAAGCCTCTCCCAAACGTCTAGATGTTAAATCCAGATGACAAACTCAATGCTGTGTCACCAGACCAATATGCAGACTTTAAATTTTAATGCATTTCCTCCTTCTTAATAAAGTTTCCTACCTGGATTTTATGCCTTCTCACATTTTTCTTATTTTCTCTGTCCCTGGGGTATTGCTGTTCCCATAGGTCTGCCTTTGTTTGCTTCTTCTCACTATACACATTATAAACAGTTGGATACACCTGTTTCAATGACTTCAGAAACCACAAAGCTAGCGGATTCTACACTTAAGTGTGCACTTGAACATTCTTTTCTGAGTTTTAAACTTCTACAACCAACAATTTACTAGACGTGCAATTTAACTATCTGGGAAACCTTGAAAATAATTACCTAGTTTCTTTAAATGTTGTTATTTGAAATATGGAGTAATAGTAATAAATATTTTCACAAAGATTATTTTTGTGAGGAAAATGAGATAAAGACAAAAATGAGTGTCAATCTATAATATTAATTTTATCATTTCACAGCCCACACTTTATTGGAACTCATCATTTCCACACTATCCTCCACCTCCCACCATAAATAATTGTTTCCTTAAATCCATGTCTCTGTACATAATGATATCATCCATGTAGATATACAAGTCATGACTTGAGATCATTCTGCATTTTTTTACTCCCTATTACCTTTCCTATCTTGTTGGTCACTGTTCTAGTTGACATTTATGGGATCCATTCTGTTTCTATTTTCACAGCAATTGCCTTAATTTAATCAATTGCCACCAGGGAATGCCTTTTAGTTATTTCTAAACTAAGTTAAGTCTTTAGTCTTAACATGATTGAATCTATTCTCCACATTGCTTCCAGAGTTCTCCTTCTAAAATACAATTGTGTTCCTATCTCTTCTCTGTTTAAATCCTTCTTTGACTCATTCTGAAGTGCTGGGTGTAGTCCAGGCTTGGTAAATCATATGACAGTCTACAGAATCTAAAACTAACCAACATTTCTTACTTTTTCTCCTATAAAACTTCAATTCTTAACTCATTTTCATGTAATTCTTCCTCTATAAAATATCCATGAAATATTCCTTGACTGGTTATATACAATATTTCCCTCAATATCATGTTGAGTCTTTGCTTGGAACATCACCTGGGAATCCCCACTGTCACCTTGTTTTCACATCTGTTATAACCTTATCACTTTGTGACAAACTTTAAGAATAATTATAATGAAATAGTGCAGATTTCAAGTGACCAACCTGTGTTTCATGGGTAAAGGGGGAAGGATTCTTTGTAAGCAGGGGAGAGATTATATTGGGTAGTTTATGTGCTTTTGGTTCTGGCTGGGTGAGTTCATCAACTTTGGAGAACTGAGGACATTCTTTAATACTGATTATATTCTTTCCTGATAAATTGAGTCTCTTGCCACTCAAAATATTATCACGTCAAGAAGAGGCTATCAGGAGATTTATATATAATTCTATTATTTTCTTTTGATGAAGAAAAATATGTGGATATGACTGTAATATTCTTTACAACATGCCATCTAGAGTAATATTTAATATTTTAATTAAAAATATCCCTTAGAAATAAATAATAGCTTAGATGTTTTTAAATAATTCATAGGGATGGATTTCAAAATTGTTTGCAGGAATATTAATATGCTACCTTCCATTTTTAGTTTTCTTCAACTGGATAATACAAAGTACTTAACATACATTGGTTATTATAAAATAGATTTTGCTTTAAAATAAAGTACTGGAATATTTGGCTCTAATTGGAATTTTTGACAACCTCCACAAAGATGGTCTTAGAAAATATAAACAATTGGGACTGCCACATATTTAAAAACTTCTAGTGGAAGAACCCATAACTAAAATGAAAATATACCCTCTGAATGGAAGAAAACATTTACACACCATACATCTGACAAGGGACTGATATCCAACATCTATCAAGAACTCATACAACTTAACATAAAGAAAACAACCCAATGAAAGAATGGGCAGAAGAGTTAAATAAGCACTTCTGTAAGAAGACACGCAGGTAGCCAATAAGGGCACAAAAAATGCTGATTATCACTTATACTCAAGGAAATGCAAATCAAAGCCACAGTGGAACATCACATTAATGTTGTGAGGATGGCCCATATCAAAAAGACCAGAAGCAGCAAGTGCTGGCGAGGATGTAGAGCAAAGAGAACTCTCTTCCACTACTTGTGGGAATGTCAACTGGTGTGGTCCCATGGAAAACAGTACAGATGATTCTCAAAATATAAAAAAAGAGATGCCATATGACCCAACAATTCCAGCCCTAGTTATCTACCCAAATAATGGAAAGTTGCAAATTTGAAGGGAAACCTGCACTCTCATGTTCACTGCAGCACTATCTACAACAGTCAAACTATGGAAACAACCTAAGTGCCCAGAGACAGATGAGTGGATCAGGAAGATGTGGTGTATACACACAATGGAATACTACTCAGTGTCAAAAAAGATAAATTCACACCATTAGGGGCAACATGGATAGAGCTGAAGGATATCATGCTAAGCAAATAAGTCAGAAGGAGAAAGACAAATTTCAGATAGAGTCACTTACATGTGGAATATAGAGAAACCAAACAAAAGGTCAGATAAAGCCAAACTCAAAATTGACCCTTGAAAACTGACTTTGGAACAGAGGAGAAGCGGTGAGAGGGAGAAGTGTGAACAGGGTGAGGAGGGAACACAGTGGACTATGGTGGTGAACTGTGCTTTGGTGGTGGGAACACCCAAAGGGGTGGATCCTATACGTCCAAAATACAAACAATAAAGCAAGCCAATGTTACCTCAATAAAAACATTTTTTTAAATGTCAGTGCTTATATTCACCTGAAGATTCTTCTACATTCTTCACATTGAGAACATGGAGATAGGATTCCTTTTTTGTCACTCAACTTTATATACCTCTCTCTAAAGGAGCTGGAACAATAAAAGGTTTTGTGACCACTGATAATACTGTTGACTTCCTTATTTTTCTACAAAGATACAAGTCCTACATTCTCCCTTGGGTGCTATGGTAGATCATGGCTGGCTTGCTCCATTGGACATAAGTAAACACGTGCAGGACTGGTGAGTCAAGCCACCACAGAGAAGGGGTGTTATCTTGTGCCAGTGCAACAGAATTACAAGAGCAGGATCTTGGGAAGCAGGCCTGTGTTTCCAGAAGAGAAGAGCTGGTGAGATTCTGGATATAAAAGAGCATCAATATACATGTCCAGGAGTCCACCATTCCTTGAGCTTCTGGGCCAGAGGACATTTCTTTCCTTGTGGGCTTTGGAGCGCTGACCTCCAGGACACACTGAAGAGGACCCTAACAAAGCAGAGGGGCCCAAACTGCATCTACATCTCTGCTCCTTTATCTAGTTAAATGTAGTAACAGATAGGTGGTGCCCTGGGAGTAAACCATGGTAACAGAGCCCACCCTTTGGGCAAGAGTTTTGTGATTGGTAAACCAAGAATCACCAAATTTGAGGTCTTTAGAACAATAGACTTAAAGACTAAATACTGATAATCCTAACTACAAAATATAATATATCCTAACTACAAAATATATAATCCTATATTGTGAGGATGTTGGGATGCTGTGAGGATGGCCCATATAAAAAGACCAGAAATTTTATATATATATCTATATATATCTATATATATATAGATAATTAAGAGAAATTATACATATATATAATTATATATTAAATTATAAATTATATATTAAATTAAATTAATTTAAATTTAATTTATAAATTATATATATAAAATCATATATATATAATTACAGTTGGATTAAGTGTGTGTGTGTATATACACACACACACACACACATATATATATATACACACACACACAGTTGGATTAAGTATATATATGTGTGTGTATATATATATACACAGTTGGATTAAGTGTGTGTGTGTGTGTGTGTGTGTGTGTGTGTGTATATACACACACACACACACACACACACACTCAATCCAACTGTAATCCTAACTACAAAACCAATCATTTGCCTACCCTTTCCCACTTTATCTTATCCAATGCCAGAGAAAAAAACGCCCTGGGAATGTCTTGCCTATTATTTTTTTTTATTCATGCTCACTATATACTTGCGGGAAAGTAGAGAATTAGCCTAAAATGAATATTTCATAAGAGAAAAATACATGGGAAAAATGTTTTTTAAGACAAAAACCTTCTTGTAAAGGTACCATAAAACCCAAACAAAAGCAGGCACTCAGTAATTAGGCTTCTTTAGATAGGAGAAATAGTCTTAATAATTTCCATTTAGAATTATAGTCAAGTGTCATTTCCTTAATATTTTATAGAGTATTTTTTTTTTTTTATTTATACATACAAGCTGGGGTACAAGCCAGAGCTGTGGGGCGGCGAGAGGGTTCACCAGAGACAGAGCGGGTAGCAGAACAGGCAGATCAGAACTACACTGCTGAGGGGAGCAGCGGGCGAGGCAGGAGAGGTCTGCCGCACCATATGGGATTCTCCCCGGCCGGGCGTCGAACTCGCGTCGCTGCTGCCGACAGCTCCACAGCGCAGCGCTTAACCGCTGCGCCACCGGGGAGGCCTATTTTATAGAGTATTTTTAAAGATATGTTTTTCCCCCACTGCTTTATAAGAAAAAGGACAAATATATCTTGAAGTTAAGATTCTGGATGAATTCATTTGAGTATTTTCTATTTGTTAAAATGTTTTTTAATTGGAAAATAGCAATTAGCTCAGTTTCATTTGCGGCAAATGCTCGTGATTAGTTCTATTAATGATTTCACTGTGGCCACACATATCCTTAGTAGTTTATTGAGGGGAAATTACTAAAATTTATTTTTGCTCACTGTCTATGGTGTGTGGGGGGGCAGGGAGGAGAGAGTGAGAGAGAGAGAGAGAGAGAGAGTGAGCGAGCGAACTGGTGGTAGGAAGCTCTATTCTCACACAATTCCACATATAATTAGTTGAAATGTTCTTCAGGTATTACTTTATCTAATCTCTCTTTCTGCCTTTACTTTGTCTTCCCAGCTGTCCTTATCTCTTGCTTGGATATTCATAGTAACCTCCTAGAAAACTGACAGGTTTGTGTCCCTCATAGTCATTCTCCATACCCCTGAAGTAAAGATTTGACTAAGTCATTCTCTAGTTTAAAAGTTCTCACGGGTTCACTATAACCTACGGCGTAATATCCAAAGAACATTAGCATTGCATATAAAGCTGTTAGCCACACCTTTCATTTTAGCCTCATGTTTTAATATTTAGCCTCATTTTTTATCTTTTAGCCTCCTTTCTCTTTAGCTTCCTATCTCACATCTGCTAACTTTTATGATCCAGCAGTAATGGATTCCTGCTACAGTTCTCTTTTCTAACCTCTGCTTCTTACTGAGCTCCTTCTGGTCTATTTTTCTGAGATAAATGTTTCACCCTTGACAGGCTAATTTTCACTCGTTTTGTAAGGCAGAGCTCAAGTGTGTGTCCTCTAGATTTGGGTAGGATGTTTCATGCTGTGACCCCATAGCACCCCACACTGTCCTCTATCTTAGTTCCAGGGATAATCCGTTTGTACATATCTCCAATGGACTACAACTCTCAGAAGTCAGTGCCTATGCTATTTCCATTTTTCTACTTTCAAGGCTGTCTATACTACCTACCACAAGGAAGTCAAGTAATAACCCCTCTTGTAGTTGAAATGAAAGTAATAGAAGGAAACTTTTTGGTTTCCTGGCATAAATAGGAACTATTCACGTGTGTTTGCTCACATGACTTCAATATTCTTATTCCTTGATTGTTCTGCTCCCTCTCCCAATGTCAATGCTCAACTTAAATGTCATTTGGCCATGTAGCTTGTGTGTTCTCACCACAATCACATCTTGTCCTCAAATAGAAGTCCTTAACATTGTTTGTATGTCTCCAAGAGCACTCTTCATGATCATAATCATTTCTCCTTTGTTCTTCTGTGCAACTGTTATGGATACAGAGGGTGTGATTATTTAATACTCTTGGTGTCTTTTGTATTGTTTAGTACATAGTAAACATTCAATAAATGCTTGCTGGAGACATTTCTTAATTAATTATCATATTGATTAAGAGCTCCTCAAGTGGATACGATTATATAAACCATTTGCTTATGAATAAAAATCTGTTAATGTGCATGATTTTCAAAATGATGAAATATAGAAAAAGCTTTGAAATATATCTAATGTTACAGGTGAAGAAACAAATGCCAAGAGAGTTAAAATTAGTTTTTGTTCCAGAAAAAGGCCAAGTGCCCTGGACATGACCCATCCTCTAGCTTTGCCCATCTACATTCTGTTGTTTTGCTTTTGCCCATATAGTTTTTCATGCCATCCTTTCAACGATGCAATATTGCGTGTATGGACATTTGATATGATGGTCAAAGATAAAAGATATATACTTCCCCAGTTATGTATTACAGTGGCATTTTGATTATGGCTAAGATTAGCTTAAGATTTCTGCCTGAGTAGAAACAAAAACTAATACAATATTTAATTTAGAAATAATAGGAATCACCAACCTAATCCCTTCCTCCACTTAGGAGTCTCAAATCATTCTGATCTTATTCACTAACAAGAAATGGAATGATCAGGTTTCTTTCAATAAATCTTTTCATGCCAGAACAATGCTTAGAGAGAGATGGAAATACTTCTGTCTCCTGTATGTGGGGTAAGAATAACAACCACACGGAACTGAGGTCCTTAATACCCATTTGTTCACAGACGGGATGATTGCATGAGAGTTGAATTTTCTAAAAGTAAAAGCAATCTATAGACAAAATTACCACTGTTCTCTCTCCCCCTCCTCCCCTCCCCTCCCCCCCCTCCAAGCCTACAACAGAAATCATCTCTTGGTGATTTTGTCTACTCTCACATATTCCAGAACAATGATAATGTGCCACATAAGTTGTCTGGCACTACGCAGCACATGATCCACTAACCATAGGAGCATTTGAAATGTGACTAGTGGGATTTGATGAATTTCTTATTTTTAAGATTAATTTAACTTTAAATAGCACATGTGTCTAGCGACTACCATATTAGACAGCAAAAATGACAACTCTAGTTTTCTTTCTAGCTTGGGTCTTTCCCCTGAACACAAAACTATCCGACTATTTACTATAATGGAACTTAGACTTATCAGTTTAAAATTAAATGTCTGGACTTTTCCCTGAAACCTGCTTCTCCTAAATGTCTTTCCTATCTCAGTAAATGGCAATCTGACTTTTGAGTTCTTTTTTCTCTTAACACTCTACATCTTATCTGTAAACCAATCAAATAAAAATGTCCCAAATCTAACCAATTCTTCCCGCCAGCACAACTGTCACCTAGTCTACAATAATATCTCCTCTTGTCAGGATTATTGCAATAACCTCCTCATTGTTCCCTGCTTTGATCTTGGTACTTCATGGAAACCCAGTGAAAATACAGGTCACGTTGTGAGATTTTTCTATTCAAAATCCAAGTACTGAGTAAAACCTGAAATTCTTAGAGTGGTCTGTACAATCTGGCCTGATGTTTCCTGTGTCACCTCATTTGCCACTGGTCTCCTCCATTCTCATTGTCCTTTGATCCACAGCATTTTCTTGCTCACCCTAGAATAACCCAGACCAGCTCCACTGCAGTTTTGCACTGACCAAGTATGGCTGCCTGGGAAGCTCTTCCCTTAGATATCTGCATGACTTGCTTCTTCATCTTCTATGTGGCTATGTTCACATAGATGGACAACGTTAAGATTTCATTCTTCCAAGCTGACATTAATTCTACTCCCTCACTTTATTGCTCTCCATACTACTTACAGATATTTGGCAGAGAAAATTATTTATTTTGTTCATCCACAGTAACCCACAAAAGCTTGTCAGAAAGTCACCTGGAGGTGGGTACTTTAACCTAAGTTGTCATAGTTATATTCATACCACTGACAACATGGTAAGTGTCGAATATACTTATTTATTGCATGACTAAGTGATTGTCAGTTCTCTAATTCATGTTGAGTAGTGGAATCACTAGAAAACAGACATAAAATGAACAGGAATCACATATAGTAGATGTTCAATAAATACTTGTTAAGTGGGATTCGGAAATGAATTAGTGGAAGTAGCATGATGGATTTAATACTATGTGGCAAATTAAAAACAGAATACATGGGGTAGAGAGCATTCTGAGGCTGGGTGGGTTAGCAAAAGATGAGTTTGTTCTATCAATGTGGTTGAATTTTATTCTTTCGAAGAAGGGGGCATTCATGATGATTTTACATTGTAAAATGATACACATGGCTTCTGGCAAAGCAGTAAACTGTGTTTGTATTACCTCTTGCCTTCCAAACTAATCTCTACTATCATTGTTCCATTCCGTGTTCCCATCCTTTCTCACCAGCAATAAGATCCCAACTGATCACTGTGTCCCCAAGTTTTATATCTCAAATCCACCCTACATCTTGCCACATATTGATTTTGTAAAATATGTATTGGTTCATTTTGTTGATTTTCTGTCTCACTGACATGATTCATGTTTATAGATAAGCTATAGTCAATTTTGGCTCTCATTCTTCAAGGGTAACTAACCGGATAGACCAAGGAAAGTTATTTTTAAGGGATAAGGGCAAGACCCTCATGAAGAGTCAGGGAATTCTCTTTACTTATCAATATATATTAGAAACAGTTATCTGTGTGTAGAGTTCATTGTCCAAAATATAGTACCCTGATTTGCTATTCACTGAAAGTTCTCCAAGTGTAGGCACTTGTCAAAAGTTACCCCTGTTTTCTAATGATTAAGCTTCATGATGACAAATGCTTGGCATTTGGTAGCTGGGCTTTGGGGGAGAGATACAAGGTGTACCATTAGTGCATGCATAATGGGTACCTTCACCAGATTCAGTGTCAAGGTGTTTCTGACATGGTGCTGTAATTAACAGAAATGCATTTTCTGTGGTACATGTCAGTCATTTGGCAATGACAGAAACATATGCCTTGTTTGATGAACCTGAAAATGAGAGGACGTGGGAAAAACTTACTAGAAAGCTGAATCCAACTGACAGTCTACCCTGGGTGACATTAATGAGCCTTTAAGTATGTTGATATAAATCAAGACATAGCCAGAAGCAAGGCCAAGGCAGCTTGCAGAAACAAAGGAAACTGGAACAGATGAAGCAATGATTTTGCTTTCAACACAGAGAAACTACCAGCCTCTTTACACAGTCAATGAAAGTGGAAACATATTTAGCATCTGCTATCATAGCCTAACAATTCAGACATCCCAGTTACAGTGGTGAGAATTCCCTAGTGAAACCTCAGACTGCCTCAGAAATCTGGATCCATTCTTTTTCTTTCACTATCAACATCCAATCATTCCAACATTTGTAACTTTTACGCCTAAATATCTGGCAAAATTATCCAAGCTCTTTATCCCTCCCCAACTGAAAACTTGGCACACATTGAATAGTCTCCTACCTGGTCAATTTATTTTCATCATGCCCTGCATTTAGTCCAGTCACCCCAAAACTACCAGACTTGGCATAAAATTTATTAATGGCTAATTTTTGTGTGCATTTTTGTGTAGACACTACTCAAAGTGCTTTCTAGGTATTATTTCAAATAAATAAGAAGTCTAAGAGGTAGAATAACTACTCTAGTGCAAGCAGGCACAGGGCAGGTGCCCTGTGGATTTGGGCAGATGGGTAAAGAAGATTCCGGGAGCCATCAGTGGAGTTTTTAGATTTTAATGGTCTCTCAGGGCACCAGGTACACAGGCACACCAGGCAAGAAGGCTAGCATTCAAGGAAGCAGGCATGGGCCAGGCAGGGGATGCTGCAAGGCAGGCAGGCAACTGCTGAGTCTCCCAGCCCCCCATGAATCTTTACACTCTTTCTCTGGACTCTCTGGTGTTCTCTCCCACACCTCTTCTCCCACACCTCTTCTATGTTTGTCCTTTCATAGCTGTCCTCTGTCTTAGTGATGCCACCCTTATATCACTCGTCTCCAGGCTCAGGTGTGCCCATTTACACATTCCCACCCATGCTCCTGGTGTCCACAATCAGGCACACGTGCCCACACTCCTAAGTGCCTTCTGCATTGACATGGTCAAGGCCACCGGTGATAGCCACAGAGGCTAGTGGTGGAAAAAGCCTAATTAGCTCACTAATCCTACACTACTGATTACAGATAAGGAAACTGAGTCACAGTGTAGTTAAGTACAATATATTCTCAAATCTCTTACAAAAAAAAAAAATGATGCTTAGAGTTGACTCCAGATAGTTTGCCTGCCGATCTTGTGCTTTTAATGACTATGGGATAATTCTTTCGAGGCAGCAAACAGATCTCTTGTGATCAGGCTTCCTCCTCCTTCTCTTGTTAACCATCTGCCCCCACCACAATCCTCATCTACGTACACTTAAAATTCCTGGCACATGCAGTGCATGGTGACCTACATGTTTTTTTTTTTTTTTTTTTTTTTGTGTGTGTGTGTGTGTTGTGATATTGGCCTAGGCACTCATCTTTCTTCCCCTCCTTTAATCTGGTTTATATATTATTATGTGTTACCTGGAGAAAGTCTTTTTTTATCCTCTTGCTAAGATTGAATTTACAGTTAAGCAGCATGTGACTTAATGTATCATCTTGGATGCCTTGAATCACAATCAAACAGGTAATTGCCTACAACAGAAACATCTGAGCTTCTCCCAGATTCACAGGAGAAAAGGCTGCTGAATCCTTATTTTAACAAGTTCTCCAGGAAAAGGTTATTCATGTTACTGTTTGAGTTACTGGTATAGGGGTTGTTTGGGCTCTAGAATTAGGCAGACATGAGTCCAAATCTCTACTTGGTCACTTACCATGTGACCATGGATTGGTTACTTCTATTGTCTCAATAGTTTTGTTCAGCTCTGAACTATGAACAACAAAGAACCAACTGACATGATGCATATAAAGTGCTTTTCGAGAGTATGGCACATTGCAAACACTGTTTGCTGTTAATACTCTTGTCCTTCTTATTTACAAGCACTTTAATGAGTCAGCTGTGATGGAATTCCTTGTACTTACATGCAGTTTTGGGGGACTTTCCTATTTCCCATACTGAACTGAATAAAGAGGAAGTGAGTCTCTGTCAGCTCCCCAACACTCAGTCTATGCACTCACTAGGAGTTTAATGTTAGCTGAGTACAGGATTAAATAATTTTTTCAATGTCCTACTTTTTTTAATTAAAACAAAACTTTCTAATCAAAATTTAAAATAGAGCCATGGTATAGGAGGAACCCAATTCTCTGTAGATTAATGGCCATTCATTTCAAAACATGTTATCTTGAATTTAATAGCAGCTTTGATGTATGATTGACTTAGAGATGAAAATGAAGACCTTTATAAAAATGTTCTTTCAGCTAACCTATATCAAAAACCTACTAGGTGTTGTCTATTCTTCTAGCCCCTTGAAAATAAGGCAAAAAAAATTCTTGTGATGTTTACAAGCTAATAAATATTTTGGGAGTCTGGGGAAAAGGGCTTACTTGATATAATTCCTGGGGATCATCTTAAAATTATGCTTACTCACATGTGTTTTGCCAATTGGTGGTAAGTATTATGGAGAAAAATAAAATGGGGGAGACTGAATACGTCAAGGTGATGGAAGAAGCAGACTTAACTTTGTGACTGAGTGGATAAGGAAGGGTTTTCTCTTTGTTATTTGGCTAATGCACATTTTATTCATTTTCTTACTAAATGATGTATCAATTAAAGGATGTAAAAACTGATAAATACTGAAACATTTAATAAAATTCAGTTAAAATAATTAGAACAATTATATGATAATCTGTCCAGACAAATCTGAGATCAGAAAAGAAGTAGCTCACACAATAAAAATCAACATTTTAGAAACCAGTCTCACACAAAAGTAAAAAAAAAAGTACAAATGAGCACTTTTCTCCTCAGGGATTTTCATTCATCAGTTAAGAATGTGGCTTTATTCTTTTATTACTTGTAATTCATCTCAGAAAGTTCTTTATTCCCAGGAGGAAACATGCTTTACTCATTCCCACACACTGTGGGGTTGGGTCCCTATGAAGCAGTTATTTTTAGTCAACAATTTATACTCCTAATTTGTTTCCTAAGTGTTATCATTGGTGAACCCACCAATCTTCACAAACTATTTATATATCCCATCAAGTTAGACTCTCAGAAGCCATTAGCATTACAAGAGTGAGCTTGTTTTCATTAGTAAAGTTTCCTTATGGATGACACAGGAGGAACCTAGAAATGACAAGAAATGCCTTAGCCTTCTGTTTGTTCCATGCTGGAAATACTTATGGCCAAAAGGGTAACAGTCAATACAGACACACAGAAGGTTTCTATCGTTTTGCAAAGGCAGTGACTATTCTTTTTAATCTTGGTTTTTGTCTTAGACTGTTGAGGCTGCCATAATGAAAACACCATAATACGGACTGCTCATAAATAACTAAAGTGGATTCATCACAGTTCTGGAGGCTGGAGGGAGTCCTAGATCAAAGTGAGGGTTCTGTGTCTGTTGAGAACCCACTTTATCATAGAAGGCTATCTGGGATCTTCTTATTGGAACTTCACAAGAAGAAAGGGAAGGCAGCTCTCTTGGGTCTCTTGTAATGTCACTAATTCCACTCACAACCTAATCACCTCCCAGAGGCTCTCTTGCTGAAATGATCACACTGGATATTAGGTTTTTTAAATATGAAAGTTGGGGGTATGCAGACATTCAAAGTATAGCAGGTTTGTTGTCGTTCTTCTTGGGTGGTATAGATATTTTCTGAACTGCGTAGAAGAAAGTTGGCTGGGTGGGGAGTGAGGATGTAGATAAAATAAGGTGAAACTAAAAGTAGTTAATTTTATTACCAAATCAGTCGAGGGCTAGATAAGAATGAAGACAACCTTAGCTAGGAAGAAATTTTAATTTTATCTTCAGCTTTTAATTATCTACTGTCTTTCCATATTATACAAGTTGAAGTTAAGGGGATATTAATTACTTTTTACAATTTCTGTGTATCTACATTTTTCCCTTTTCCCCATTCAGTGAGCAGACCCAATGCAGAAATTCACATATTTTCTTCTAAAGTACACCATAGAGAGGGCATGTTTAATCTAATAAGAACTGTCTACTTACACATAAATTTCTTTGAAGTTCTATGTTTATGCTCAAATCTATATTAAATTTTACATAAACATACTTATTTCATAAAACAGTACTGGTGCAAATCACTTTCCATACTCTAAGGAAAAGCAGTCCTGTCTGTTTCCTCTGGTCTCAAACCTCACCTCTGGTATTTCTGATGATCAAATGTATAGTTGTTTTTGCAAAAACAAACAATTTTCAGATTCTCCAGACACCAGCTGGGTGTTCTCCAATTTAACTCATCTCTGACACTATTTCCCTGGAGAGTGACAGATCCCAGAGGTCAAGAGCCCCATCCCAGATGACTACAACCCTTTAAATAGCAATCGTAAGTTCAGTTCACCTGTACTTCTGACCAACCAGCTATTAATCTAAGGTTTCTACATCTTCTCTTCAGCTCAATTAATTTGCTAGAGCAGGAAAACGGTTTATTTATGAGATTACAGGTTTATTAGAAATGATATAACTCAGGGTCAACCAGATGGAATTTCAGAAGAGATTCTCATACACACACACACACACACACACACACACACACACACATGCCTGCACGCACATGTGCACACAATACACACACACACCCAATAGGTCAAGGTACTAAGAAGCATGGAGTAGCATCAACAGAAGTAGTGCCACTAAGTAACAGAGATTTAAAAGAACTATAAGAGTCTTTGCAGGCACTACTTTAATAATTGAATTGTTATTGATAGTATAATTATTCAGATTTCAAACACAGCCCAAAGTTGTTAGATTTTTGTTGGAATATTTACTTGATAATGCATTATTACCACTGTGATAGATTTAGGAAACAAATGTGTCAAATATTTGTATTCAGCAGGCAAAACTAAGTATATATGAAAATCTGTAAAGGTAGAAATTTGTTTGGATCATTAATTCTTTCTCTCCAGAGTTAGTTAAAATTTACCACCCCAAGATGATCTTGAGTCAGCCTACACTCCTCTCAATTTTTTTTTCTCTCTTCTCATCACCTATAAGAACAGATCAATCTCTGTTCTTAGTTACAGTTTGGTTATTAAATCTACTTTGTTGCTGGGTGAGGGTAAGACAGGGGTTTTGCATATCACAACCACAGACTGAAATAAGACACAACTGATCACATCTGCTCTCCACGCTCCTTGGGGCTTCCACTCTCGTGCTTTGGGTATTACAGCTAACAACCTCACTGCACCCTTAACTTCTGCAGTTCTCCAGCTGGCCATGCTGTCCTCCATGTCACCTCCATGTACTCCCTTCTCCAATACAGTCCTTGGGTCGAAAGTTCCTGACGAGTGCTCCGGGCTTAACAACAGAGAGGCAGTGCTTCCTCCCTCTCAAAGGCTGCACAGCCCCAGTACTGCTCTGCACTCAGTTCAATTAGAGTTTTCCAACCCCTTTCCTCAGCACCACCATTGCTCTTGACCATACAGTAGTTGTCTGTTCAGCATCAAGAGATCATTGTCTTCATTTAGGTGTAATTAGATTGTAAATATGTAGAGGAGGTGAGGCTGGTGCTTCCACTCTGATGCCATCATGTAGGACTCTATCAACCCCTGTTCTTCCAGCAGGAATTGTTTTGTCATTTTAATAAATTCTGTTTTGACACTTTATTTTTTGTTCACACCTTAAGTTCATCCAGTGGAATTTTCTTTACCTCTCTTTTTGCTTATATCCCATGTAAGGCATGGAGCTGTGTCCCCATTTGCTTTTGTTCTTTACCACTTTCCTTTTCTTTTTTATTTGTTTCTGCTCTATTTATTTGCCAGAAGAATACTCTGCATTAGGTATTTACTCGTTCCTTGTTTTTGAATGAAAATATCTTGTTAAATTAGTTTACGAGAACAGACCCTTGCAAAATTAAATGCACTTAAAGAATCCTTAGATTTTTTGCTCCTTTTGAAAACATTTTATTATAAACAACAACAACAAATACTCAGTAAATCTCTAGAAGGAATCTACTTGGTAGCTCTACTAGGCCTGCTAGAGAGATGTGGTATTCATTCATTTGTTCCACAAATAATTATTATTGAGACTCTACAGTCTCTTACCACATATCATGTGTTTTGCTAGATTCAAGGAGCTCCACTGTGAACAAAGAAGCTATAGTCATTTATTTCAAGGAGCTTAAAGATGAGTAGAGAAAATAGACATTGACCAAATCATCAGACCAATAACTGTATGAATAAAAATTGGATAAGTGTTACACAAAATGAGTCACTCTCAGTTACCACTTCCTTTCTCATTCTAAACAAGAAGAAACAACCATATAGCATTGTGGAGGTCTCCCCTGTAACACTTACTACAAATATAATCAACCAGTAATCATGCTATTAGTTGAGTGATGCCCATCTCTCCCCAGAACATAGATTCTGAGACTGCAGCCATAGTGTTCATCACACTGAATTCAGACTCCCTTGCATCTAATAATAGCACCCGGCACTAAAAAGGCAAATTGTACATGGTGAAGAAATAAGGAGTCATATTCATTATCAAAAACGATCCTGTAAGGTGTTATCTCAAATTGGACATTTATTCTACACTTTGTCAGGAACAAGTTATGTCTCCCTAACTCACTGCTCCCTAATGGGATAGGTGAAAGTGGGAGGCAGGGTATTAAATGATGCAATTTATTTGTTAAGCTGATATTACTTAGTGGCACAAAGTTGTTCTTAGAAGCTGTTGTAAATACAAAATAAAAATAAAGCACCTGACTTCTTAAAGTCTTGGCCCCCCAGGCTTTGGTTAATTACTTTGAGAAGTGTTGTGGGAAGTTAAACTTTCTGCCCCTTGACATTTAGAAATTGAGAAGACCTAGTGATTTAGAAGATCAGTGCTTACATTTTCAGTTTCAGGGTTCCTTTACACTCTGAAAAACCCTCAAAGATAACAAAGTGCTTCTTTTCAATGCAGGCTACATTTAGAGATATTTTCTTCACTAGAAATTAAAAGTGAGTGGGCCTCTCTGCTGGCACAGCGGTTAAATGCAGCGCTGTGGAGCTGTCGGCAACCGGGCCCAGGAGAATTCCACATGGTGCGGCAGACCTCTCCTGCCTCGCCCGCTGCTCCCCTCAGCAGTGTATTTCCATTGGTCTGCCTGTTCTGCTCCCCACTCTGTCTCTGGTGAACCCTCTCACCGCCCCATGCCTCTGGCCTGTACCCCAGCTTGTACGCATAAATAAATCTTAAAAAAAAAAGAAATTAAAAGTGAGCACTAAAATATTAATTCATTTTAAATTACCAGCAATAAATCCATTACATGTTAACGCACATAGCCTTTTTACAAGAAGTAACTACCTTTTCTAAAACAACAAAATTTAAAATAAAAGGGTGGCACTGCTTTTCACAATTGTCAATCTAATATCTGACTTCACGGCAGACAGCTTAGTACTCAAAGAGGAGGGAAGGTAGACTGAATCTTTGTAGTGTGCAAATTAATTTAGAAATACATGCTGGTTAGCTATGGAGTCTGTCCAATTCCACAGTGATGCAGAATCTCCACATGAAAAGTTGCTGAGGTCACTAGATGCCAGAATGTAAGAGGAGTGACATGAGCACATCACAATGTCAAAGTAAGTCACAGGGATCTAACTTCAAATTTCAGTTTTCTGAGAAAGTTGGAACAGCTAGGATGCTGAGCTTTGCCTACCCATGGCCTCAAGGGCAGTTGGCTTGGTGCAAAATTCACCCTCCTGGATAAGGGGTTCAACAACCTCTGGACACCCCGCAGGCAGGAGGGGAAGAGCCTGCTCACAGTGCCTTGAGCTAACCATCCCTGAGTCCTGAGCAAGGGAGCTACTAGGAGGGAGGCAGGAGGCTGAGCAGCCATCTTTGGAGAGCTTTGTGAAAGGGGAAGCAGGCACCAGTGCTCTCTTTTTCATTGCTGGGAAGGCAGCTGCTTTTCCAGGCACTGGGTGGCAGGTCTTAGCCCTCCCCTATACCAGGGCAAGTGAGGCTGAAACCTCAGCAGCTCCCACCACACCCTGCTGCCTGCTCAAGAGGTGTCAGGACTTGATGAAACTTTGCCTTGGGGTGTTGCAGGCCCCCAACTCCTGACCCAGCAGTCCTGGGCACATCCTGTGTTCCTGTGGCTGCAAATCTACCTCCCACCATTGGATGGTAACTGGACTTTCTTCTTCTCCCTCTTACCTGCTAGTTCTCCTCCTCCCTCTAACCTCTTGGATAGTTTATCTATCTATCTATCTATCTATCTATCTATCTATCTATCTATCTATCTACGTTGTGCTGTACCAAAAGGCCCTTTTGTTTGCATTTAAGGCAGTGGGTGGACTTAAACTGGTGAGAGATGTTCTGACCATGTGATAAATTTCATTTCATTTTATTTTTTTAAAGATTTATTTATTTATGCATACAAGCTGGGGTGTAGGCCAGAGGTGTGAGATGGTAATAGAATTCACCAGAGACAGAGTGGGGAGCAGAACAGGCAGATCTACTGAAACACAGTGCTGAGAGGAGCAGCGGGTGAGACAGGAGAGGTCTGCTGCACCATGTGGGAAGGTCCCTGGCCGGTGATCGAACTCATGGTGTGGTTCTGGATAGCTTCACAGTGCTGAGACTCAACCCCTTGTGCCACCAGGGAGGCCCCTAGATTGACTGATTGATTGATTGATTGATTGATTGATTGATTTTTTAATGTCTTGCTGCACCAAAGGCCCTTTTGTTTGCATTTATGGGAGTGGGTGGCCGAATCCAGAACTGGTGAGATATGTTCTAACCTTGTGACAAATTTTAAACCTTTTCCCAGTAACAAAAAAATACTGACACTATTTAATCAAGGAAGTAGCTTAACTTGTGCACCTTGGGGCCTCTTTTGTAAGCAAATCAGTAATGCTTAAAGTATATGATAAGATGAAATAATATATATGAAATGCAAATCCTGTAGTTTGTTATTAAATGTTTGTTCTTTCTTTACCCAATCTTCAAATCCTTAAGTAGTTTAGTAGAATTAAAGCATGATAGTCATTCTATTTGCAAGTATAATTAATAATTCTGTGCTGTAGACATTGTTTCTATTACACATGTTAAATCTTTTATATTTTTTGGTGGGATTTCATAATATAAATATCATTACCAGTGTTGTCTTGCCATTTGTGTGAAATGTATTCCCTATCAACTTATCCTGGGAATCAGCAAATCATTAATTCCCAACATACTCAACTGGTCATTTCTCCTTGCTTGTCCAAATTCCCTTAAAGGATTCTCCTTAATATTGCTTACTCCTCCTTACTCTAGGGAAAAAAAAAAGAAAAAGCCTTTTACTGTTGATTTTTAGATGTTTACAGATTTCTGAGATCAGAGTTTCCTTTCTAATGCATTAGTCTTTTCTTCTTTTCTTCTGGATAAAGTCTCTTCCTATGTCCTGGGAGATTTTGACACTACCTTGGTTCTACTCTTCTGGGAAATTCCCAAATTTCCCTTGTCTTTGAAGCACTCCATTGCTTTCCTTCAATGTCCTAATCTCTTAACTGATTCTGGACAAAAACATTTTCCCGTAACTTCGGTTATCATAGCCTGGAGTCAGTGAGTCTGGGTCATTAGTGGCAATACTGGTGTTAAATTTAGAACATATTTCCTTTCAGACTAATGAAAATCACCATCGTATATGTAGCAAAAATTTAAACATCTAACCAAATATAAAGGAAAGTATCCTGTGATTCAATATAAAAATCAACTGACTATGTATCAGGTGGCATGGAAGAGCAAAAACAAACCATGTCTAATTTGTCAACTCATTTCATTTTCTCTGCTTAGATATGTCAATTAAATTAAAGTAGTGTTTTACAGATGAATTTCCATACTGAATATAATATGCTGGTACATGTGCCTATTATATAGGAATCATTGCTTTGTTTATCTATCCCCATTGAGGTTATTAACATGTCCCAATTTAGTATTATCTGAAAATAACATGAATGGCTTTCTCCTTTCTTTTAAAGACAAACAAAAAGGCTAAACCATTAATACTGTCCCCTGCCCCCATTGTGTCTTTACATCTGAATTTAATTAAATTAATGCCTACCTATAGTCTCTCACGATATGTAAGTCATCCTACCTACAGCAGCAAAACCACAGTCCTGAACTATCATTTAGATCCTGGCTTCTCTTTTTCAAAAATTGACATAAATCCATATACATGTATATATGTGGTCTAATTGTCATCACCAACTCCGCTAATACTTGCTTCATCACTTTCTAGTCCTCTGGGATTCTGTCAATGGCCAAGTAGGTTCACATAATATACAGTCTTGTCTCTCACAGAACACTCTGACACAGCTCTGCCTTTGTTTCAGCCACTGCTTTAAATTCCTTCTAAACACCTTTGATATGTTTGCAGTTGTTTCCTTCCTAAAATTTTATACCTAAGTTTCAACTATTGTTTTTAAAAATAAGTAAAGATTCTCTAGTTGAATGTTTTTAAATTTCAGGTAAACTTCTATGATTTTAAGAATGCTTTGATCCTTTTCCCTCAAATACATTAATTCTCTTAAAATTCAAAGTGACCACTCTCATATTTTGATAATTCTTTTCTTTTTCTTTTTTCTTTTTTTATATGTCTTTGTTCATAGTTTCCCGAAACATCGTGATCTTAAATCAATTAGAAGATAATTGTCTCTAATAATAAAATGTTATCTTGCTAATGTGAAATGATAACATGATTTTTCGGAAAATATTACTAATAGAATTAGAGGAAAAGCATGACTGTCAACTAGTTTACATATGCAATTTATTTTAAAATAAAATTATTACTAATATTAAAAAAGCGTTAGGAAATAATATTTTCCAAACATTGTCTTTGTCACAACTTCTGAGGAAGGAATACAATTTAAATACGGTTATGTAGGACCCCTCGTCTCACTCCATATTTTCATGCCTCTGCAATTTGAAATGTGCATGAGCAAGCTCACTTTGGGCATGGAAATGGGCAACACTTTGGGGAATATTGTTTAATTGCAGAGATTTCTACTTATGAACTTGAAATGCTTGCTAAGGCTGCTCAGGCCACTACAGTTTTTATATCTGCCCTGTTCTAATGCTTGTTAGAAACCATGGCTGAGGAGATGGCAGAAATTAGGAATATAGGGGAGCCAAATAAGAGATCAAGAGGAGAAAATAACAACAACAAAACTGAAACAAAAGCTAGCAGGCAACCATAAATGAGAGACATTCAGTGAGGAAGGGGGAGGATAAGGGCTCAAAACACGGGAGAAAAGAGCACAAGGGACTATGGTGATGGTTCACTGATGAAATGGTGGTGGGTAGCCCACGAGGATACATGATGATGTAAAAGATATAAATAAAAAATATACATTTAAACATATTATAAAATAAAAAGATGAAAAAAATATGTAGGCAAAAAGAAATGAAAATAAAGATGCAATAGCTCGATCAAAAAAAGGAAAATAAAAAAAAAAAAGAAATTCAGTCTCTGGTGCCCTGCCTGTCTTGCTCAGAATTGGGGCCACCTGACAGCTACCTAAAGCAGGTGTGTTTTTGCTGGCCAAAGCCTCACTCCAGGAAGGTTAAATATGCCCAACGGGGTAGATCAGGAAATCAACATTAATAACAATAACAATTCTAACAATTGATACTAATAAGTTCAGTGATGCCATGGACTGAGCTGAGAGCTGTATGTAATCATTGAAATTAATCTTGATAAGCTACATCAGGAAAATATAATTGTGTCTGCCAATTTAAGAAACTTACTTCATAGTTTGTTGTTCATAAGCATTTCAAATGTGAATATCTTCACCTCAGTCTGAAGTTCTTTTAACACAATTTTAGGCTCTTGGCACATGCTTTTGCTAGCGGAGAACCAAAAATAAGTGTACTGGATGATTTTACTATTATGAAGCCTAATATACACACTTTCTAAAAGAAAAGTATTGATAGATTGCCATTTGTGAGGTGCGCATAAATGTGACCATATAATTCACCAAAACATGGACAATTTTGAGGCTGAAAGGTGATGTTAAAAATCTATCAATAGGTATCAACTCCTTTGTGTCAAATATAACTGACACTGTTCCCAGGAAAGTAAAGTATGTGGTCACTTTATGCCTGAGCTATTGTCACATAACTCTATAAAGACTTTTCTGGATATAGATCAAAGCAATGAACAGATGATTTATTATATGAAATATATACAATGAAAAGTCTAAATATTTAAAAAATTACAAACTATAATTTTGTAAATTGCATTTTACTATCTCATTAGATTATAAGGAAATAATTGATAGGCAAACATTTGTACTCTAATTCTATTAGTAATATTTCCCCCAAATTACATTATCATTGCATATTAGTAAGTTAGATAAAAAATTACTGTCTATTATCTTCACTTCATTGCTCAGTTAAAGTGAGAGACAAAATTTCTAGAAGAAATAAATACCAATTACAACAATATATGATTGCCATACTTTTATATCATTGCTTATTAGTATTTAGCTTTCATAGCTCATTATGGCACTCTTTGAAGTATGTCAATATTCTGCTTAGAGGCCTTCATTTTTTTGGTATTATCTCCAGAAAGTATTGTCTCATTATCTTGATAATGGGCTTCTGCAAACTTGTTCCTTTTGTGCTGTCCAATATGGTAGACTACACAAATGACTTTAAATTTCAAATTAAGTAAATTAAACTTGAGTCAACTTAAAATGTTAGGGCCCCCTCTGCACTGGCCACATTTCAAGTACTGAATAGTCCAGGTGGTTAGGGGGGCATGGTACATGGTACAGAATAGAAACTATTCATCATCACATAAAGTTGGACCAACCTACCATCCTTGTTAAATATTCTAACTAGATTTCTCTATTATTCTCCAGAAATTTCTGCCTTTGCCAATTAGACTGGTTTCTATCACCTACCAATTTATCTAAACCTAGTTTTTTTAGCCATTTCACTCAGTTCACCACCACATCTTTGAGTATTTTTACTACATCAAGAGATCATCTAGCCACAGGGAAAAGAAAAAGATGTTTTTTCTTTTCCCCCTCATGCTAAGATGGATATTAGGTGTTGCACAACCAAAGACAGTTCCTTCCCTGCAGGCACAAGTGGGGACAGTAACAAAGGGACGGGCTACAAATGACAGTAACTGAGGGGTCAGCAGCGAGTCCTGTGGGAGCAGATGAACACTCTTGCCAGGAGTGGAGGAGAGTTGGCAAAGGTCCCCTGTACAATATGACAGATGATTTAAATCTAGAAGCATGATAGAAGTTAGGAAAGAGAAATGATGGGACTGGAGAAAAGTAGACTTATCGGAGAGAATGTGGCCCAAATGAGAGCTATATATTGTTTGTTATAGCTAGATTTTAGCAGGCAGAGTTCACTACAATACTAGGTCATGGCGTGTGGATTATGTAAGACCTCAAATGTCATACTGAGAATATTGGCTATGTCTGAAAACCTAAAACCTAAAACCTGGCAGATTTTTGTTTTAGCACAGATCACCTGGCAACAAAAAGGAAAGGGTTTAGAGCGGAAAGTCATTTAGAAGACCTTTCATTATCTAAGTGATAAAGAATGATTTATAAATTAATGCAGTTACTACTGGGTAGGAGGGAAGGTTTTGAGGGATTAAAATGTATAATTTATTGGTAATCAATGTTAGGTATCTGAATGAGGATTCCTTTTTTAACCTCTATCAGTTCTGAAAAGTTCAAATCAGATTCCATCTTCAAATTGAAGCCATTCTTATAGGACTCTCTGCCTTTAAATTTCTATGGCATTTATTGGCTCATTTTTAGTGCTAATTTCACTTCTGAAGTCTTTGACACTAATGGTTATGGTATGCTTTCTCATATTTCTCTGTTATAATGAGTACTTGAGATATATAATGAGTATTTGGTAGATTTTCTCCAAATCAAAATAATATTGTTAAGTGAGTTACCAAATTGACTCCAGTAACAAGGAACATGCCAGGGAACTAATAAAAAGAAAGTTACAGGTGTGATGCTTTCATAGTACAGGGGGCTTCTTAGTGGCTCTTTTCACAACTGTAATTAAAGAACAAAATGCATAAAGATTGTTAAGCCTTGGTCTTCCCCACTAAGGTATATAAATTATACTATTGTGGAAACATGTTTATTATGCTTTCTGTTGGATCCTAAACCCCAGAATGTGTTGTCATTGTAGGTGGTGCTTAATAAATAATGGAGAATGAATAAACCTGAAATTCATAGATGGGATGGAAATTATCATTTATAGAACAACTGTTATCTGCTCACACATTATCCTAAGTATATTGTTTTATAAATATTATGTCTTTTATTTCTCAAAATATTGTAAATACTACTACACTTTGAAAATAGGTATTAGTATCTCCTTTTTACAATTGAAGAAACTCTGGCTCAGAGAGTCTCGATGCTTTACAGAACAATCTAGATTAATAACCACTTACTCAATGCTTTTAAGGTAAAAGCCATGGCTTGGAACAACAAAAATGAATAATAAATGGCCCTAGTCTTAAAGCATCCTACACTAGTGCTGGAGACAAATGTTTAAGTGGTTGATTTCAGTTCAATAAAATACACACATACACACAGACTCAAACTTCTACCAGCATACAAAAATCTGCATACTTAACCTGGTTAAGTTTCAAAGAACACTTATTTTTTAAGGAGTATAGTACTTATCGAAATCTTAAAGACTAAGCAAGAATTATCCTTTAAGGAATGAGTAGATGGAGCAGAGAAATACCTTAGTCAAGACAATATGAGTATCGAAGAAAAAAACAGTCCAGCAGCTTAATTTTTTACAGCACTGAAAAATACTAAAGCAAGTGCAATGAGATGATTAATAAAGCTGGCTGACCATTTTATCAGAAATTATATTTTTGACCATAATTCTATATATTATAGGAAATGAACATTTTGTGCAAGAGATTGAAATTGTTGCAGTGTAATTTTTTAATTATGCTTGCAATTTTAAGAAAGGATATCAAGGATGGTATGATTGTAGAAGGAATGATTCCTAGGTAAGTGTATGTCCAAAATAACAGCCATAGAGATGGGAAAGAGGAACTAGATTAAAGAAGCAGAGAGTTAATTTGTAATCATTGATGCCATATGAGAGAGGAAGACAAGGGAGGCTAGAGAATTTTCCATCTTCAGGCACACAATTCATAGTGGTTACTTAAGAGAAATCTGAAACAAATATGAATCAACCTCATCCTTCTTAGAAATGAAGCCAAAAAAATACAATGAAGAAACACATGTCCTCTTTAACCTCTTACTTTAACCATCATTTCATTACTCTGTTACTCCTGATCACACCTTTTCCTGGTACACAGTGATGCATTATCCACTGGACTTGCACCCCGTAGATAGTTCTATCCTCCTCAAGCACACCCAGTTCATTTACAACATCAGAATAGCTGTTCTTTCTGCTTGAATTGCTCTTCCGGGCAACTGCACATGACTGCCTCTCTTCTGTCACAGTGTTAGCTCACATACCACCTCCTCAATGAAACTTCCCTTGTTTTCCCACTCTATCGTGTCAGGTGAATTTAATTTTCTGAAAAGCACATATTGTAATCCAAGTTTTCTGTTGTTTACTGAGGTACAAATTGTCTCTTTGCTGCTGACTTCAGCACAGACAAAAATAAGGATGCTAGCTACAGAAGAGCAGGGACTTCTTGTGGCTCACTGGTATTCCTAAATCTTACAATATGAATGAGAGAAATGAGGTTGAAATGAAGGTTCAAGTTGGAATCTGGAAAACATGATAAGGAGACTGAAAGATGACAGGAAAGATACAAAATAGACTAAAATAGTATTTGGTCAGGTAAAATATTAAGAGGAAATATGTCACAGGAACCACAAAAGAAAATTTTCAAGAATGCAAAACTATCAGAAGCAGCTGAGACACAGTAAGATGAGAACGGTTAAGAACTCTTCTTTGGATTTGGCAAAATGGATAATCTTATCTCTTATTTGTGACTTTGACCACAATAATTTCAGAGAAATGGATATGAAGGTAAAGTGCTTGGAGCAGCAGACACAAGGGAAGAGATGGGGAAGGTGAGTATAATGCTTCTTCAATACCTTGGTTAAGAATGAACTGATGACCTGTCAGCAAGGGAGCTGCTGTGGATCGAGAAATGGCATGATGTGCAGATTTGAGGGAGAAAAATAATAGAAAGGCCTGAAGGGTATAGAAAGATGGAGCAA
The DNA here is from genome assembly GCA_004024925.1 of Scalopus aquaticus. Classification (NCBI taxonomy): domain Eukaryota; kingdom Metazoa; phylum Chordata; class Mammalia; order Eulipotyphla; family Talpidae; genus Scalopus; species Scalopus aquaticus. The sequence continues at coordinate 43,581 of PVIJ01008276.1, forward strand.
AGTCACAAAGTTAGTCAAAGGAATGCAATTAAAACCATAGATGGAGATTGACTTCAAAAGAAGCAAGATGAACAAGATGGAAGGAAGTCAGATGTTTCTAGATTGAAGTATTTCAAGTTGATTATTTTAATTTACTTGATCAAGTGACAGATCAGGTTACTAAAAAGTGAGAGTTGACTATTCGGTAGAAAGCTTATAGGGGGTCATGAAAGTTTGTCCATAAGTGTCAGTACTGGCTCTAATCAGAGGTAATCACTGTGAACATTTGAGTATATTGGCCATGCTGCTGGTCCTATAATTTATTTAATGTTCCCTAATGATAAATATTTAGCTTCTCAAGAAATATATTCCATTTTATACTCCTAGCAGCAGCATATGGCAGTGTCCAATTTCTCTCAATCTCATCCACAGTGGTTCTTTCAAAACCTTGATTGTTTTGGCCAATCTTGTAGAGAAAAAAAAAAAACAAAACAACAACATGTCAATGTTATTTTCAATTCTTTGATTATTTGATATATGGGGTATGTTTACTGGCATTTCTTTTCTAGTAAATTTGCTATTCATGATTAAGAGTGAGTAAAATACAGAGCTGTAGCTCATGGATTCACAAATAAATGTATCTAGTTTGAAAACAACTTGCTGGCTATATGACCTGATTCCATTACTTAGTCCTTCTAGCACATTAAGTTTCTGTGAGGATTAGATTAGTTAATATAAATAAAAAGCTTTGAAAAGTTTCCAAAGACAATAAATGATATATGAGTTAACTGTTGTTATTACTTAGGTCATTTGAACTGTTTTCCTTCTGAATATACCATTATAGTTAAGAGCAAGTTATATAATCAGACTGATTTCGACATCAACTCCACAATATCAGGTCATATGATCATGAGCAAGCTATCCATCTTTCTGTGTTTCATTTTACTTATTAGTAAAACTGGATTCTTCTTTGATGAGATTTAATTGATTAATTCTTGGGCTATGTTTTGCAAAGTAACTGGCATAAAGTAAACAATAAATAGCAATTACTATTAATGTTGCATTTATCATCCTTTATGAAGAAAACTATAAACATTAATCTTTGTCTGCTATATATATTTCAATTTCTTTTCCAGAGTTTCTGCCAGGAACCCAGTAGAAAATATGTGGCCAATTCAATTAAGGTAATATGAGAAATATTCATTCATATAGTTCATTGGACCTTGTTTTAAAAAGTATGGGATGGTGTGGGGCCTCCCTGGTGGTGCAGCGGTTGAGCGCCACGCTGTGGAGCTGTCAGCACGCGAGTTGGATGCCCAGCCGGGGAGATTCCCACATGGTGCAGCAGACCTCTCCTGCCTCGCCCGCTGCTCCCCTCAGCAGTATGTTTCTGTCCATCTGCCTGTTCTGCTCCCCACTCTGTCTCTGGTGGATCCTCTTACCGCCCCACGCCTCTGGCCTGTACCCCAGCTTGTATGTATAAATAAATAAATCTTAAAAAAAAAAAAGTATGGGATGAGGGAGGAAACATGGGGATTGATTATGCAGTGACCCAGAGCGGACCCTTCATTTTTAGGGTGAAGGAGAAGGGGAGGAGAGGTTTTCCAGAAACTGAGAAGAACAACTAACACTGACCACCAAGCCTGTTGGTGCTCTCCGAGGCTGAATATAAGGAACAGAGCTCAGAAACCTCAAATGTAGTCAATTTCAATAATCCTGGAGACCCTGGAACATCTATTCAACAAACAAATAGAGCAGATTTTAAAAGGATGCAAAGTGGATTTTAAAGGGGCGGGGGAACTACAGTGTTATTTTTAATCTTTGCTCATTTTTTTTAACCATATATATACATATTGTATATAATTTTTATTTAGTTAAATGGGTTAAACATCTTTACAGTTTCTGGTACTGATGTCACATTTGGGTTATTTCTATTATAGAATTATAAAAATAGTCCCTCAAATTTTTCTGTCTCCATACTTGTTAGTTTCCTATTTAATATTTAAATATTGGAGCCATCTGTAATGTATTCCACACTCTTCTATTTTTTGTAATAACATTGGTTTACACTATTATCTCTGTTTTAGACAAATAGAATCTCCCAGCTCAGATGTTGTTACCATACTATGCCTACCACCAAGACATACACAGATCTCCACCATAATCCGTTGTACCCTTTCCCCAACTTGCTCTCTTTCCCCTTTCCCTCCCCCTCCCCCTATGGCAGGCTCAGTTCTATAGACAACCTTCCAGCGTTAGTTCTTTTTGACTTTATCTGACTTTTGTTTGGTTTTCCTTTAGTCCATATACACATTTTTTTTCTTTTTATTGCACAAATCTAACTGGTACTTAAATTTATTATTCATTTCCTGGTGGTATTAATTGGATGTCTTATTGTGATGGAGAAGTAAAAGACTAGAAGTAGGTGTAAATTTTTTAATTGTACTGGGGAAAAATGAAAAGTATTACTAATTATGAAGAACAGGGAGCATATGCAGGTTAAAATGTATTATAAAATTAAGGTAGAATTAGTGTGATCTCAGTTTTTATCCTAACTGATCTCAGTTAGGATTAGACTAGCAATATAAAAACCTTAGCAATATAAAAATACTCAATTCAAAACAGTATATACACTCCTGTGTTCAATTGTAGCCCCATATACGATAGTCAAGCTATGTAAACAGTAAGTGCCCAATGACAGAGGAGGGGATAAAAATATATGGTATATATACCCAACAGAATACTACACAGCTATTAAAAAGAAAAAAAAAAGATGAAATCTTGTCATCTGCAAAACATGGATGGAACTGGAAGGGATTATGCTCAGCAAAATAAGTTACAAGGCAAAACTCAAATACCAGATGACTGCACTTTATGTGGAATATAGAGAAACACAGAAAATAAACAGAAAAAAGAAAAGACAAACAAAACCTTTAAATCTGACAGCAGAATTGAGGTTGCCAGAAAGGTGGGTAGGGAACAAAGAGGGAAGGGAGAGAATAGAATTTAGTGAAGGATTATTGGTTCTTTAATAGTGGGTGTGGGGGCCTCCCCGGTGGCGCAGCAGATAAGAGCTGCGCTGTGGAGCTGTTGGCAGCGGCGACGCGAGTTCGATGCCCGGCCGGGAAGAATCCCACATGGTGCGGCAGACCTCTCCTGCCTTGCCCGCTGCTCCCCTCAGCAGTGTATTTCTGATCTGCCTGTTCTGCTCCCCGCTCTGTCTCTGGTGAACCCTCTCGCCACCCCACGCCTCTGGCCTGTACCCCAACTTGTATGTACAAATAAAAAAAAATTAAATCTTTAAAAAAAAATAGAGGGTGTGGTATGACCACATAAAGAAAAATAGATCTTAAATGTCAATTCTTGTGGTGTGGGATGTGGCCCCTATCTGCTCCGTAATCAGTCTCTACTGTGTGCTTCCTTGTACTTTACAAATTGCACATATCACATTTTAATGATTTCAGGAATGTTCCTCCCTGGCTAAAATCTGAGCACCTTAAAAGCTATCTTATATTTAACTTTGATTTGTCAGTTTCTAGATCATAACCTGAAATTCACACAGATAATGCTATAAATACACTATATTGTATAGCAGATAAAACTGACATGGGGCTAATTGAAGATATGGAAATACTCTGAGACTGAAAGGCAAGGATAACGTAGAGTACTAAATTTAGTGCTGAGACTTTTAATAAAACAGAAGTCAACTGCCCAAGATTCACTGTCAGACTTGGAATTAGTAGGAGGAGCTGCCCTTGGGATGGTAACCAAGTGTACGGGAAGAGTGAAGGTCAGTAGCAGGCAGTTAGCAGAGGTACAACAGTTCAATAATGACAGGTCTCAATGAAAAGAGGGTCTGTGAAAGGTCAAAAAGGAAATGACATTCTGAAAGAGGAAAAAAAGGAGAATCATTTTCCTGCTTCAAATCCTTTCTTTACCATTTAATATAGAGAATATACTCACTTTACTGACTGAATGCATTTTCTAGATTATCATTTGCAAATTTGCAATTGAATTGTAATAGCTTACATTGTTTGCATGAGCAGGTGTGCAGGGCTGCTAACTGGAGGAAAAGGTGAGAAGGGTGAATCACAAAGTTGCTGCTAGGAGGATCACTGAATCTGACTGGTGGCTTTCAGGATTTCCGTTGCAATTTTTAGGCATTTTAACATATCCGTTTTAGGAATACTAGACATTTGAGAGCAATTTCAAATGGGGGTAATGGAGTTTTCTACTCATCAATACTACTCTAAAGTAAAATTTGGTTATGATTATTTTTAGGAAGAAATGAAATATATATTCTTTTATTAAAAAAATAGCCCCCAAGTGATGTTTTGCATTATGTTTTAGAATAGTAACACAATTATTAATTAATGGTGATACTTCTGATACTCTACATTCTTAATTGTATAGCTTCCTAGTTAAAATAAAACAGAAACTAAGATAAACAAACATGTCCATTTACTCCTTTACAAAATCTGTTTAAACTTGGTTTTTGCCTAACATGTACTCTTAGCCTATTAAAAAACTCAAATCAGCAGTACTAAGAGGAGAAACAAGATAAAAATACAAATGAATAATCTAACCTAACATATTAAGGAACTGGAAAATGAAGAACAAAATCAAAAGTTAATAGAAGGAAATAAAAAACAGAGCAGAAAGAAATTAAATTGAAATAAAAAAGACAGTACAAAAGACAAATGAGACCAAAAAAAAGTTCTTTGGAAAAAACTGAATAAAATAGAAAAACCTTAGCTAGAATCACAAGGAAAAAAAGGGAGAAAACTCTACTAAATCAAATCAGAAATGAAAGAGATACCGCATATCTCAGAAATACAAAGGATCTTAAGAAACAACTATGAACATCTATATATCAATTAATTGAACATATTAGATGAAATGGACAAATTGTTAAAGTGTACAATGTTACCCAGACTGAATTAGGAAGACATAGGAAATTAGACTAATTACAATAAAATAAATTGAAACAGTGATCAAGTCTCCAACAACAAAAAAACAATAATGCAGGGTCAAATGACCTTACTAGTGAGTTCTATCAAACCTTAAAAGATGAACTCCTACCTATCCTCTCAGACTCTGGCAAGAAATTGAGGAAGAGGGAATAATTCTAAACACATTTTATAAGGCCGACACTACTCTGATACCAAAAGCAGAGAAAGACTTAACACACACACAAAAAAACAAAACTTATAGGCCTATATCAACTGATACATATAGATGTGAAAATCCTCAACAAAATCTTACACAAAATTCAACAATAGATTAAAAGGATTATACACCATGATTAAGTGAGATTTATTCCAGGGATGAAAGGATGGTTCAATAGCTGAAAATCAAAAGGTAACTCATCACATCAGCACAAGGAAAGATAAAAATAATATGCTCATATCAATAGATGCAGAGAAAGCATTTGACAAGATTCAGTGTCCATTTATGACCAAAAAAAAAAAACCTCAACAACATGGGTTTAGTATAAGCACCCCTTAACATGTTGGAAAGTAGTGCCACACAGTATTTTCCAGTTGGTTCTGAGAGTTATCCTGAACTTTGCCAAATATGTCAGCAACAAATTATCTTTATTGACTCTACAAAGAGTAATAACCCCATTCTGATCTGAGGAGATAACTTTGTCATCTCTTCTCTGATTTACCATAAGCATGGAGAACAATACACTTCTTCTCCATGATACACAGGAGCCCAGGATATAATTTTAATATATTTTTTTAAGATTTATTTATGCATACAAGCTAGGATACAGGCAAGAGGCACGGGGAGGTAAGAGGGTTCACCAGAGACAGAGTGGGGAGCAGAACAGGCAGATGGATGGAAAAACACTGCTGAGGGGAGCAGCGGGCGAGACAGGAGAGGTCTGCCAGGCCATATGGGTATCTCCCTGGTATCACCCATATGGGTGCCGAACTCAAGTTGCCTTGCTGCTGATAGCTCCACAGTGCAAAGCTTAACCGTTGAGCCACGAGGGAGGCCCTAATTTTAATATTGTAATGAAGGTAGAGATATTATTCAAAGGAAAAAAGTCACATAAATCAACAACCAGTGCAGAGAATCAACAACTACCTTTAGATTCCCTACCATGTATTGCTTGTTCATGCCTGTTTCACCTCCCTGGACCTGTGAGAAGCTCTCTCCATTAACGCAGATTTTGGGCTGCCTTCCAAATACATCAATTCATCTTAGTTTTAGCTGTGACAATTTTTATCTTTGTTTGTTTGTTTGTTTTGAATAGATAATTTAAGAGTTAGAATAGGGCTTGTCACTGATTGTTATACTATCTTTCAAAAAAGTTCTCACGTTTTAGACTTTGTAGTTTTCCTTAAAATTATAGGAACCCCACTTCCTATAGGACATTTTCATAAGTACAGATACTCAGATTAGAAATTCTAATATTTACTAAATAGGAAGCGTTGTTTGTTTATTGTATTGTTTTTGTAATTTTCTTTTTATCTTTAATACCCAAAAATGAATAGTTAACTCCGAGTGCTGGAATGTGAAGTTAACTACAAGTCTTACCATTTAACAGCTATTTTGTGGTTGGCAAGTTCTTTGAACTCTTTGAGTCTGTTTCATTGCATGTAAAATAATGCAGAAATTTCATATTTGAAGGGTGAACTCAAAGAAAAGACAAAGCAAAAGTATTTTAAAAGGAATTGTTTCCATAAAAAATATTTTAAAAGGAATTGTTTCCATATAAATCATATACTTACTATCCAAGACATGTTATCCGCTACCTAATCTTCCCCCTTTTCTCTCTACCCACCACCCTGAAAATGCTTTAATTATACAGTTTCTTAGCTCTATGAACACACAAGCTCATACATTCAAACTCCTACCATGGCCACTGAAGTGGCACTTCATGTGACTTCCACTGACACTCTTTCATTTGATTTCCTATTACTTGAACATGTGTTCATTCTGCTATAGCCACATAAGCTTTCATTTCATCCTTTGAAAAAGCCAAACTCATCTCTAACTTTGAACTTCTGCAATGAACTGTTTTGACTGGAATATTCATCCCAAATCTCCATATGAATGACTCTCTTCACTAAATCTCAACTCGAATGCTACATAACCAGAGAGGCCTTGTCTCATCATCCACTGCACCCTTTCACTGAGGATCACATTAGCCTGTTTTCTGTCTGTCCACAGCACCTACTGCCACCTGAAATAATCTTACAACAGGAAAATAAATAACCCAATCAAAAATCAGCATAATAGCACTTCTCTCAAGATGACAAGCAGAGGGCTATGAGACACAGGAAAATATGTTCATCATCACTTATAGTCAGAGAAATGCAAATTAAAACCACAATGGGATACCACCTCACACCTGTCAGAATACTTATCAAAAAAAACCCAAAAACAAGTGTTGGACAAGGTATGTTGAAAACGGAACCGTCTTAAACTTTGTGAGAATATAGACCAGTTCATTCTGTATGGAAAATAGTATGTAGGTTTCTCAAAACATTAAAAATAGGTCTGCCATACAATCTAGCAATCTATCTTCCTTGGTGATTTCAAGTTTCAGCAACACCTATTATTTAGTCGAATTTTGTGATAAACCATATTATTTAAATCATAACAACATCTATGTACATTTTCTTTGTCATTATTATGGCTTTATTTCTGTTTTGTAAATCAGTGATCACCTGTTTGAAGGCAGGACCCAAACTTTGTATTTCCTTATCTTTCAAAATGCCAGTATGTCTATGGTCGAAAAGATGATTCTATGAATACTTAACATCTGATATTCCATGATTTAGTTTTGATTTTCTGTGTAGACTGAAGGGGAAGCAGCATAAGAATTCCAAACACCCTAATGTAGCCATATTGAAGATCAAATGGATTTGGGGATGGTATTCTCCCCAAAAAACTGAAAGCTTCTGACTCCGACCCCACAATTCACCCTCAACATCAACTTCCCTTTTACTTCCAGCATGCATTTCAAGTAGATGATCTGCTCAGTAAGTAGCAGCAATTTCTCCACTACAGAACCCCAATGACCATCACAAAACAGTGCTTGGAAAGTGCTCATGGATTTTTAAGTTTGTGGAGAGGAACCAGCAGTGTGTCTAATCTGTAGGAAATGGCTATGACACAATATAGATTCTGATTATCCCCACAAGACGTCTTCTGAAAGGAAATCAGAATTATAGGCTTTGTTTTCTAATTTGAATGAACCATAGGCAGTGCACTATAGAGCCTGGAATGGTGGGGAAGCCACAGGACTTTCATAAGTATATTTCCTAGGTCTGTATGGTATGGCGATTGATGATTGGTTTCCATAATTCCAAAGATGTTATCCCAGAGCTTTGGATACTTCCTGCAATAATGCAAGCATGCATGAGCATATACACTGCTACTTATTCCATAAACATCCACCGAATGCTACCCAGCATCCCTGTTTTTACTGCTCTTTTTTTGAAAACACCTACTTCTGAGCTTACCTTATAGCAATGTGCTTCTTTGTATTATACGGTTGCTTAGAGCACTAACTCTTACATGCATAGGGCGCTTTCTGTCATGTTGCAGAAGGTTCATTTTACTTAGTGACACACAGCTACTCACAGTTGCTTCATACATGCAGCTGCCTGCTGATTTGGACCTATGGCTGCCACCCAAGTAGCACTGCTTTGTATTTCCCTAGCATGGGTGATTCAGCGTGACAATGGCAATTTGTACTCAATACTGGCTGCATGATAGAGAAATCACACAGTCAAAACCCAAGAAGCAACATCCTATTTGAAGGAGAGTGGAGCTTATTCTAAACCACTGTTTGTCTGTTTGTTTGTTTTTAATCACAGATGACTAACAACAACAACATCATCTCGTATACATCGTCTGCAAGAGAGTGGGCCTTGAGAGTTGAGTCAATGCTGAACACTTTATTTAGATTGCAAATTATCTAGCTACCTCAGCAGACTGTGAAATCAACTGGAAGCTTTTCGGCATTTAATTAAGCAGGACAAAAGAAAGTCCCAATAATAACAGTGTGAAACTGCCAGAGAAAAATTATGAATACAAAGGGAAAAATCATCAGTAATTAACCCCAATCTGAGACTACAGAGGAGACTCCAAAACAAGAGGGGAGCACATACAAATGATAATAAATTTGCTTGTCTTGAATGATTTCACCACATTGAACTATAAATTCACATGAACAGTGGTCCAATTGCTACAGAAAAAAAGATATTCCACTTAGCGACCCCCACCATAAAAATGAGCTTCATAATGATGTAAAATATATAAATAAAAAATAAAATAATATATATATAAAAATGAGCTTCACACCTACTATGAGCTTTTCTCCTTGCTTCTTGTTGGATTATTTTGCAGCATTACCTTATAATAACCGCTAAATAGTGACACGCAGCTGATTAAAAAGAAAGGAAGAATGGGTCTGGTGTTTGGGGGCTGAAAAAGTAGGAAATTCTGTGTAAATAAATCCATAGAGTGAATTATTAATATTCTGGGAATCTGCATCTTTGCCAATCACTTATCAACCTGGAAAGCACCTGCCAGTCTGCTTGCTAGCTCTTGATCTCTCTCCCTCATCTTTTGAATTCCATCTTCTATAATGATACTTTCAAATGCTCACTATGGTTTGTCTGCTACTAATATTTTGTGTTTTTTTAAGATTTATTTATTTATGCATAAAGCTGGGGTGTAGGCCAGAGGTGTTGGGGGGTGAGATGATTCACCAGAGACAGAGTAGGGAGCAAAACAGGCAGATCTACTAAAATACACTGCTGAGGGGAGCAGTGGGCAAGGCAGGAGAAGTCTGCTGCACCATGTGGGTTAGTTCCCTGGCCGGGGATCGAACTCGTGCTGCAGTGGCTTTGGATAGCTTCATAGTGCTGCGCTCAACCCATTGCGCCACCAGGGAGGCCCTCTGCTACTAGCATTTTGAAACATCTCTATTAACTAGCATTGCACTCACCTTATGGTTATTTATTCTTTATTGACACTCACTTTTTTCAGGTCCTTGAAAGCTCATTCCGAATCTTAGGATACTCATTCTTGTATTCCAGTCCCTATAACTGCACCTGGCAATATTCTAGCTTCTTAATAAAGGTTTTTGAGTTTGAATTGCTTGGTCTTAAACACCTAAGCTATCACTTATACTACAGATGAAAAACAATTGGACTGATGTAAGAAAGGGATATAAAGTTTAGGATGAGTTTATTTTCAATAAGACTTGGTCTTAATATCACAAAGATTGGGCCTCCTTGGAGGCACAAGGGGCTAAGTCTCAAAGCTATGAAGCTATAGGCAGCCACTGCAGCACTAGATGGATCCCCACCAGGGAGCTGACCCACAGGGTGCAGCAGACCTTTCCTGTCTCGCCTGCTGCTCCCCTTAGCAGAGTATTTCGGCCGGTCTGCCTATTCTTCTCCCCATTCTGTCTCTGGTAAATTCTCTCACACACACACCCACACTCTGGCCTACACTCCAGGTTTTGTCTGCATAAAATAAATAATTCTTTAAAAAAAATCACAAAAATTGAGATTTCCAAAGAATTATCTTAATGATAGAAATATAGGCCTCCCTGGTGGCACAACAGATAAAGGGCAGTGCTGTAAAGCTGTCCAGAGCTGCAGCACGAGTTCAGTCCTGGCTGGGAGATTCCCACATGCACAGCAGACCTCTCCTGCCTCACCCGATGTTCTCCTCAACAGTGTATTTCAGTCGATCTGCCTGTTCTGTCTCTGGTGAACCCCTCACTGCCCCACACATCTGGCCTGCACCCCAGCTTGTATGCGAAAATAAAGCTTTAAAAATAATAATAGTATTAGAAATATATTAATTGAAGAACTGCTTGTTTTCTAAATTCATAGAGTACTTATACCTGCTATGCAAATTTTGATAGTTTGATAAAATTGTTTAATAGAAGTCTGTTTTGTGCTGTCAGATTAATAATTATTATAGAGAGAGAGGTCATGGATTTTGAGAGTTAGGGAAGTTAAATTTATTACGTGGCCCTACAAATCATAAAACAATATATACATATAGCAAAGCTATTTCTTATTATCAGCTCTACAGCTTACGTGGTATCTTTATTCATAGCAATAATATGTATTTTAATAGTCAAATGGTATCCATTCTGATGCTGGAAGAAAATAAAATTTTTAACTTTTGGGGATTATTATGCACCTCGAAGACCCCGAAAATGAAGCATTGTAAGTACTTTTTATGTAAAACACAAATCATATAGAGGGATTGCTTTCATTTACATGCCTCCATTTGAATGATAGGCAAGTAGCCCTTTATATTTGTCTGATCACAAAATATAGCTATACTTTTCTTTAAATTAATATTCAGTTTGTATTCCTAATGCCAGTATTGCTCCCTTAAATATTTTAACTTTATATTTTTCTAAAGTGTCAATTTAGTCTTACAGTATGATCTGTTGTTTAGTAAATATGTTATAATTTAAATATATATTCTCAAATTTCATAGTGATTTAAAGTGTAAATTTTAAATGGGTTTGTTATTTTGAAAATAATTTCCTAAACCATTGTTAAAACTATCATTTTGCAAATTCAAGAGAATTTGGCTTAATGATTGTTTAAACAAATTCCTGTGCTAATAGCATTCTAACATTGTAAATATCAGCTCTGAATGACATTACATATTTCAGTAAAAATAACCCCCTGGTAATTAATTCTTGAGTCTCATTCTTTAACTTACTATGAATTGGGATTAGTCTCGGTTATTTAATTTTCCTGTCTCTGTGCATTTGCTCAAACTGTTCTCCATCTGGAATACCTTTCCTTCAAATTTCTGTCTATTTAAATTACAACCATTTTTCTAGTTTCAGCTTGTCATTCATGTAGCATATGCAGACTGAACACCTTATGTTTGCAGTATTCACTAAGTGTCAATAAGCTTTCTGTCTCCCAAGAGGATATGTGGTTTGGTACATAGTTATATCTCCTTCTAGTAGGCACTTCTAGTAATTGTATTAAACCTCACTTAATAATAAGTTCAGGGCCTCCCTGGTGGCGCAGCAGTTAAGTGCTGTGCTGCTGGAGCTGTTGGCAGCGGCCACACAAGTTCGACACCCGGTCAGGGAGATTCCCACATGGCGCTGCAGACCTCTCCTGCTTCGTCCGCTGCTCCCCTCAGCAGTGCATTTCCGTCAATCTGCCTGTTCTGCTCCCCACTTTGTCTCTGGTGAACCCTCTCGCCGCCCCACTCCTCTGGCCTGCTTGTATGCATGAATAAATAAATCTTTAAAAAAATAGTAAGTTCAACTACATGTGCCTGGATGGGGATTGAGGTCAAGAAACAAAGAGATTTTTAAATACAGGGTAATTTTATAGTACCCACTCCATGCAAAAACAAAACAAAAAAACAAAGCCCTGGAGCAGGAGTTCCAACCCAGTTTCTCCCAACCACCTTCAACTCAGGAAGGAAGCTCTCATGCCAAATTCACTCAACAGGATTCCCATTTAGAAGATGATGCTTGTTCGGTGATTGACTAATAAAACAATGATGTGTTCCAACACTGATGGAAAACCTTAATGAAAAGGATTTAATAAAGGACCCAATATTCAGTAAAAATAGCTTTCTAAAGGTTGTCTGGGAAATTGTTGACTGCATACAATCTTCTTCTGTCACTGGTTTTACATTCTAACCTTCACCTAAGTGTGATTTCACTGTATCATATCATAAATATTTCTTTGTATAGACTGTGATGGTAAATTAGATTAATGTTTCAAACCTCATCCTTCCTCACATAAACCTTATCCCTCCCTGTCCTTGTCATAAGCTGAGAGGCAGCCAGAGTTCACCTCTTCACCCTTTGCTGTTGGTCTTGCTGGCTGTATGGCACAAGCAGAGATTTTAAAGCTCTTCTGCTTTACCATGGGGAGTATAGGATTCAAAAGGCAACTGTTCCAAGAATAAAGAACCCAACCTGCAGCTCAGAGTGAACTCATCTGTTCCCAGTAAAGTCCATGAGAACAGCAGCCAGTCAACTGTGATAAGCCACTGTTTACTCTTATTTAAGGCTGACGGTGGTGGTGGTAGAACATGCATCAAATAGGGTCCCTGAGTATACTAAGTTATTTACTGTGCATGTTAGAAAAGTGTCTGACACAGTAAGTGCTCAATACTGTCAATTATTATAATTCCATTTACAAGTATGTTTACATCACTTTACACATGGTATCTCAATGTTAAAACTTTATGAGGTTAATACTATCATTATTTCCTTCTAGCAGATGTAAAACTGAATAACAGGATGCTAAATATTTTCCCCAAAGTCACACAACTATAAATAGCAAAGAGAGACTTAGAAAGAGAATTTGCTGACTCGAGAGTCCACTCCTAACTACCAAGCCATCTTTTTGATGTTACTTTTGCTTAAACTTTCAGAAACAAAAGCTAAGACGTCTAGAATGTTATTTCAACCATCTGACTTATCACCTATATACCCTAAGGCAATGTGGAACAGAACCAGCTAACTTCCAAAATGGAAGGGGACTAAAAGGAAATAATACAGAAGAAAAAGAATATCTCAAAATATTATCCTGTCACACTAAGATGTTAAGTCCATAATGATTTTTACTTTCAGTTCATTTCTAAGAGGAACATGGCAACATGTTCTGAAGGGAAGCACTTAGAAAGTCTGTTTTCATGAATTTCTCTTCCTGAGTCCAGTTTTCAGGAGTCAGCACAAAAGACTGAAATTCTCAGAAAAGAGGGAAAAGCAAAGAATATAGCCCCATTGCAAACTGAATTTATTAAAATTTTCTTATTTGTGAATGCAGGGTTTTCACTGTAGAACTTTTAGGCAAGTGCAGGGTCCTTTGTTAGAATGCTGAATTTTAAATTCTAATGCTTAATATTTATAGTGACAAAAGATACATGTGTGGTCACCTAATATGTTAAAAATGGGGTCTTTGGGGTACGATAGCTAAGTGCTGGGGGATATTTTGAGGGTGTTTAAAATGCTGTAAAATTAATGTGGTTATGCTTGCATAACTCTGATTATACTGTCATTGAAGTGTATGTTTTAAATGTGAACTGTGAGGTTTGTGAAAACCTCTGTTATGTTAAAAAAAATCCATTGGTCTTTTGAACGCTGAATGAATCTTTTACACATATGTGACTTTTATTAACACAAAATTATTACCGTCATTTTTAAAGCTTTTGTTCATTAAATTATGAAGATCTTGCAAAAAAAAAAAAGAAAAAAATAAATTCTAATGTCTATTAACTGACAGTGGTAAGGGCATTTATTTTCCCTGTGGAACTGAAGTCTCTTCAGTAACCAAGTCCTTTATCCTATATCAAGGTAAGTAGATTAATGTTTAGCTGATAGCTGTTTTCTAAACTATCTTGTTTCCCCAAGGGGATTCATGGTTAAGTATAGAGAGAAGAAAAGTACATGACATCTGTATTAGGGTCATGGGGATTTATACGGTACCATTTCTCATTGCACTTCAAAGTTATGCAAGAATCTACTAGCTCTTTGGGTCAGTGGCATGCTTCTTTCATGAAGGGAGAATACCTAGTTGTTCTGACAGATGTTTTGATGTGACTGGTGTCATAACTGAAATGTTTTTTCATAAGTCTCTTGTTAGAAGACAGAGCTCCCTAATTTGAAGGCTATCATCCAATATTTTTAACATCTTGTCCAAAGTTTGAAACAGAGCTCCCTGAGGGCAAGACCATGATTCAAACTCACTTTACATGAGCCAACAGTCAGAGAAAAACAATGATAGCCAGGAACTCCAAGCCTGCCAATGGGTTAAGATCTCCAACTGCCTTGTTTTGTGGTAGAAAGGAAAGATGTCCAACATTCATAAACACTATGTATTATCTCTGCTCTATATACTTGGATTCTAGGAGCTTTGGACAGGTTCTGGGGCGTACATAGCCCACCCTAAGGATCTGTGTCCCCACCATGAGGCCAGCGACTAGTGAGAATGAATTTTCCCACATCAAATTCACAGAACTCAAAAGAACCATCCTTTCAAAGTCTTGAGATTTCTCCTGGTTAAAGGGATGTCAAAATTGGAAGGCAAAGGGTAGTAGACTATGTCAGCCCAAAATACATCACCTTGGTATTTATTTTGAGATGTAGACATGTGAAAAACAAGAAATGGAGATTTCTCTGAATTCCTATCATTTGTCTAAAAACAAATCTTCCAGAAATGACTCAATTGTCACAAATCTCCTCTCCAAGACTTTAATCAACCAGGGAAGACTGACACATCACAGGTGAAGAGAAATCAACATCCCATCCAGATAAACTTTGTCAGAAACTGTCAAGCCCCCCATTTATTCTTTTAATGGTTCATTCTTCTCTTTTAAAAATTACTACTCTCCCCTAATAGGCCTTCTTCCCCTTTGCCCTTTCAGCATTCAGCTGGTATTTGTCTGAATTTTACGTTACCTAAAGGAGTCACTCAATATTCCCTGAGGACTTCCTATGTATACCTGAGATACATGTGTTAACAAACTTATGTTTGTTTTCTCTCTCTTTAATCTGTCTTTTATTGAAATTCTTAGCTAAGAACTCACAAGGAAAGTGGGGAAACTATTTAATTTCCCTTACAAAAGCATAGTCTACCTGTCATTATTCCCTGACTCTCCTTCCAGTAGTAGAAATAAAGATGGTATTAAGACAGATCTCGCGGAGGAGGAACCCCAGGCTCGGCATCTCCTTTGACTCCCCAAATGGAATTTCCATTTTGTTTGAAATTCAAAAATTTTGTTGTCTTCTCAATTCTGTTAAAAATTTTTACATTGAGAAGTTACCTTTGATCATGACATTGTTCAATTTGACAAACTGAAACATTCTTCTATTGCAAAGAAGACATTTTGAACAAAATATCTAATAATTGATGAAATGACAAGCCCTTACAGGTAAGGTCTTTCATGATTGGCATTGGGGTGAGAATAAGATTTGAAATAAACATATGTTTACAGAAAAAGGACTCATTCTCGGAAAGTTTCTCCAATTGAGGGAGATTATTATAAACTACTAAGGTTTAGAAGGTGGTTGTTTGTATCAATTGTCTTCATCACTTTTGAGACTGGGAATATGAATTCATTTGTTCCAGCTTGATCCCCTGGCTGCAAAACAGAGACGATAAACTTGATGCTGAGAATATGGGGCAAAAGGTAATCCTAGGAAAATACTTTCCAAGCTGCCTGATTTACCTCCTTTTTGCTGGTGTGGTGCACTTGGTAAGACTCTGAAGAAGCAACATGAGGTGTTACGATCAAATAAATCACCCAGTCCAGCTCACATACTATGAGAAGACTAACACTAACATGCTTCCAGATCACTGTGTAAGATACACTTGCTCCACAGAGTAACTTCTTTCAGGTTTGATAGCCATTTTCTCTCAAAGTCACTGACCTGTTGACTTTTCTGAACCTGAATTTGGGAAAGAGAAGCATCCTGTGGCAGTGAAATAGACTTTTAAGTGAGTCCTGAAACTGCCATTCATATCTTCTAGCATATTATGTGAAATAATCTCATTTTTACCAGGCTCAGGGAGACAGGACTATGGAAAGAGAAGAGAAAGGTGTGAATCATTTTCTATTTCATTCCAACAAGATAGTGGTTCTCAGATTTTTGTGGGCATCCAAACCACTTGAAGAGCTTGCATATATCCAGGTTGCTGGACTCTCCTTCCAGAGCTTTTGCTGCAGTGGATTTGAGATGACGCATGAGACCTTCTAGGCAATGCTGATGCTGCTAGTCTGAGGGGCGTGACTTGGAACCACTGCAAGAGGGCAGGTAGAGGATGTTTTAAGAATTCAAGCAAGTGCTTTCATAGGCATGCTGCCCAGACTTTGACTATTTCCTGCACCAGAAGACAGGCTTAGAGGCTAAGGTCAGAACATGACATTTTGGGAGCCAGAGGTACCCAGGCCTCTAAGTCTGATCATTCACATGAAATCATTAGTGGCAATTTGCCTACATGATGAATGTATATTTAGTATCAGTCTTAAATATTCTGTAAGATGGAGTGTTTTATGGTTCACAATTGTGAAGCCATTTCAGACACTGTCTAGATTAGTAAGCAAGTCAGGGGACCAAAATGGAACAGGAACTATTTTAAACTACAGGCATTTCAGGCAGCAGATTCTGGGGAACTAGTTTGTAAGGTTGGAGGACAACGTTTGTACAATGTGATTTATTTGACTTTTAAAAATTTCCCTGGCTTCCTCCCTCCTTCCCCTTTTCTCTCCCCTTTTTCTTTCTTTCAACACATGCTCACAAGCAAAGGGAGCAAGAACATTTTAGGGAACAAATTCATATACATAAAATGCATAGAAAAAATAAACTCTTTAAGATACACATTTGTGAAATTTTAGTCATGTTAAGAAAGTATGCTAAAATAATAAACACTTGATCTTCTTACTCTGAAAGATTTGCTCCTTTTAGCATTCCACTGGGAATACATTTAAAAAAAAAATCCTTCCTCCTCTAAGTAGGTAGCCATTTAGCTTCTGACATGAAACAGCTAATAACCATCTCTTCCTTTTCAAAAGATTGAAATCACTGTTGAAGGCATAGTTAATTTTTAATGTGCTTTCTCCAAAAGTTGCACTAACTTTTAAAAATCAAGTCAGAAACTAAAATGGATGCTATCCCATGGATGCATGACATCAATTGAAATATATATTTTTTTTCTTCAAGGTGATTGATGTAATTTTCTATTAAAGTGACCTTTGCTAGAAATGTTTTCCTTGTAATGATTTCCTGTCCTATGGACTCAGCAACCAGAACAGAAAAACTGGCTCAAGCCTGTTTCAACTACTAGACTTTGAAATGGAAAGAGGTTGAATCTGAAGTGGGCACAGCTGAAGTGCTTTGTGAGCGCCAATCCCCAAAGCAGCCTTCGAGCTCCCAAGGTTACAGCCCCCCCTTGGCCATCTCAGACTAAGAGAGCCTGGTGCTTTGATAGAGTCTTGTTTCCTTTTTATTGTGAACTGTAGCATCTGCAGCCAGGAGGGCACTAACACTTAGAATACTATGATGAATAGTATCTAAGTAGATGAATATGTTAACATAATCTGTGTCCGGTATAGGGACATAGATAAGTACATGATAGAAAGAGGACTATAATCTAAAGAACGATTAGGCAAGGAGGAGACTGAGGTCCAGACAGGAAGAGATGGCACAGAGGGATAGATAGGAATATACACATACAACTTGAATTAGCTCTGTGTTCTTGGATCCGTGGCTGGGGAATCAGGCTGTGTGTGTGTAAACCAGCACCTTCTGACAATGTTATTCCTTTTTTTTTTTTAAGATTTATTTATTTATTTATTTATACAAGCTACAGGGTACAGGCCAGAGGCGTGGGGCAGCGAGAGGGTTCACCAAAGACAAAGTGGGAAGCAGAACAGGCAGATCAACAGAAATACTCTGCTGAGGGGAGCAGCAGGCAAGGCAGGAGAGGTCTGCCGCGCCATGTGGGAATCTCCTTGGCCAGGCGTGGAATTTGCGTCGCTGCGGCCGACAGCTCCACAGTGCAGCGCTTAACCGCTGCGCCACCAGGGAGGCCCTGATACGTTACTCCTTATCAAGTCCTTGCCTATCTCACTTAGTCTCTATTTCCTGGGCATTGTCTGATGTGTCATATTTCATCATCTCCCACCCCACTGGAGCTCAATACCAGTTATGGTACAAAAATCCCTCAATATATTACTGACCGCATCTTAGAAGCTGTGATTCTGGTTTGTCCAGAAGTCACACTGTTTTTCTGAACCATGTACTTAGTACCATAGGGAATGTCAGAAAAACTCCCCAGCATTTTCTTGATTTTCATAAGAATTTAAATTTTAGTTGTGAAGGAAGATTGCTTTCCTATACCATGCAAGCCTGTGCTTATTGTTTTTTTAACATAAAGGACAGACTCATTTTTCTGTTTGACTCTTCTAATAAGAAATGACTTAATATTCCAGTAGATCTGCCTGTTCTGCTTCCCACTCTGTCAGGAGAGGTCTGCTGTGCCATGTGTGTTAGATCCCTCACCAGGAATGGAACTCATGCTGCAATGGCTGGTGTTATCTTTAATAGAGCTGAGACTTGGGCCTCCCCGGTGGCGCAGCAGTTAAGCACTGCGCTGTGGAGCTGTCGGCAGCGGCAACGCGAGTTCGACGCCCGGCAGGGGAGAATCCCACATGGCGCGGCAGAACTCTCCTGCCTCCCCCGCTGCTCCCCTCAGCAGTGTATTTCTGATCTGCCTGTTCTGCTACCCGCTCTGTCTCTGGTGAGCCCTCTCGCCGCCCCACACCTCTGGCCTGTACCCCAGCTTGTATGTATAAATAAAAAAATAAATCTTTAAAAAAAAAAATAGAGCTGAGACTTAACCCCTTGTGCCACCAGAGATGGCCTTTCACTGAATAATTTTTACCAAAAGGGTTAACAAGAATCCATTTATGTTTTAAAATATAACTAATGGGTACAGGGAATATTTTATAGTTTGACTGTGTTGGTAACATGATGTATATATTTATCCAAAGTCCTTTAATTGTATATATCAAAAACTGGTGAACTGGTGAATTTCACTCTATGTAAATTATACATCAATAAAGCTAACCCCCCAAAACAAGATAGCTCTGAGCTGAAGTGTTAAAAAATAAAAAAAGAAATGACTTAATAGCACGAGAATCTTAAATACACGTGTTTCTCTAGTAAATGAAGTAGAAATAATAAACAGAAACAGATTAAGATCTTTTATGTAATGATCTGTGGCAGATCCACGATGATTTATAAGTTATAATCTATTGCACCACTTATAAGAAAAACATCTATGGCCAGAGTTATTTGAAGGAGTATAGGTATTCTCTCTTGAAATGCTTCCTGCTGGGTCAACTAAGTCTACAATATGTTTCAATACACAAACACATGCACACGCGCGCGCGCACACACACACACACACTTGTTCTTACCACACACTTGTTCCTATCCCTACCTTAGGGATCAGAATTATGAACAATAACTACAAAAAAATATATGATTTTCTCATTTGAACTTATACTTTGATGAAAAGTATAAGTTAAACGATGAACTTTCTTCAGCATACCAGTCTCCCTGTAACTATTTATCCATGATATTTAAATATAGCTCCCACCTGAATTTGAATGTATTGTGGTATAGAGCAATACGATGAAGACACAGAATGAACTTTTTCTAGTTTTTGTATCTAAGAAGATTTCAGTGAAAGATACACTATTTGTTTATATTGGCGACACTTAAACCACAAATCTTGAATTCAGTTTGACTTAAATCAACTGAAATAATATCAAGTAGTTCTAAAAAGAATTAAAACCAGTAAAAGCAAATTACAAATTAGATGTACATAGGTGATTTTAAATGCTTCACATATCTGTAATTTTTTTTGTTAAAATATTAGATCTCTTTGAAAAATGACAGGTATTTCCTGCTATTTATTGTTTTGATATTTTTATTGCATGATCCACTGAAAAAGTCAGAAATTCTACATTATATAAAAACTTTACTTTTATTTATTTTTTTTTAAGATTTATTTTTTATTTATACACACAAGCTGGGGTACAGGCCAGAGGCGTGGGGCGGCGAGAGGGTTCACCAGAGACAGAGCAGGGAGCAGAATAGGCAGATCAGAAATACACTGCTGAGGGGAGCAGCGGGCGAGGCAGGAGAGGTCTGCTGCGCCATGTGGGATTCTCCCTGGCTGGGCGTCGAACTCGCGTCGCCGCTGCCGACAGCTCCACAGCGCAGCGCTTAACCGCTGCGCCACCAGGGAGGCCCTAAAAACTTTACTTTTAATAAAGAATTTGCAACTCAAACTATTTGTAGGCATTCTAAGGCATTTTATGGAGGTAAATATGGTGTAAGTAAGCATTTAAATAAAATATTTAGAATCACTTTTTTGAAATATACCATCAAGATATATTAAAAAAGAAATTTTCTTATATATACAAATATTTATCCTGCATATTCAATAACTGGGCTGCAGAATTAAGTGTGTAGTCTATCTACTTATCTGAAAATCTTAGATTTGCAGGTGAAGAAACTTGTTTTTTTCGATAGGTCCAAGCAGGAGAGAATGATTCTATGTGAGGAAGATAATTTTTATTTTTACACAAACAGCTCTGTCAAGGCCAGGTATATTACTAAGGCACCAAAGTTGCAAGTGGAGAACATGCTAGACTATCTTATCCATGCTGATGTATGATCTAATTTCAAGTTTTTCACTTTGTAAAAGTTCTTGTTTCAAGGAAAGCAATTCTCCCTGCCTATATCCTATTTTTATCTCTGAAATAAATTTAAAAAAAATGCATGATACCCTTGGAATGGAATTTTTTATTATTAAAAGCTGACTCTGCCCTTCTTTGAACTACCACTGCACATCATCACTTATCAATAAATCATTCCAATGGCTTCCGTCACCCCCTCTCAGGCCAGAAAGTCACACTTCGTCTGGTCTGACAAACCTCTTAAGCTACTTCTTTAATGTATGTCAAATGTATCTATACATCAAATGACATTTCAAAAGTTGCAGTATCTCAGGCCTTAAAGTAGAGTGTGTTCTAAAGTAGCTGGATTCTATTTTGCTTTTCAAGAGATAAAAGATGCAATGTTAGGTGACAACAAATTTGCCCTTTCAGTATTTATGCAGTCACCTCTCTGCCCTACCAGATTGTGAACTTGAATGGTAGGTATCTACCTTGGATTAACTTTTTAACATTCTCCTTTGGTAGAGTGCTTTGAACTTTGCAAACGATCAACAAATTTTGACTTGAATTTTTAAGTTTCTAGAAACACATGTTTTGCTTACCTCCCTTCCCTACTCTCCCAAGAAATGTGGATAAATGGAAGAACAGGGAAAGAAGATATCATTGAAAAAATTAGGAAATGATGAAATAGGTTTCATTTCCCTTAGCTCTTCTTCCAGTCACACACAGCATTTACTTCCAACATTAATGTTAATTGAAAGTGCGTGTTTTACCTGCTTTACTTTAAATTTTGACTCTAGTGAGACATTATTAAAAATATGATTTAGTAAATTGTCTAATATCATGATTCTAAGCGGTAGATACCAGAACTAGTCAGAGTTTATATCTGCCTTTTCTATTCTCCAAGATGAGAGATCTCTCCCCTTCCATCTCTTCTGTTGCTGTCATCTCTAATCTTACTGTCAATTATGCTGATAATTATTACTTACTTTTTAAACTTCCCTACTACATATTTCTTTTCTCAAAAGTCCTCAGACCTCACTCATTGCAAATTTGCCACCCTTGACCTCATATTTCCTTGTGGTTATATCCTCATTGCCCTCTTCTTCATGGAAACATAATCAACATCCACGGTCTCCACTTTCCCAGTTCCCACTTGTAATGCAGACCACAGCGTCAGTTTTTGTGCCAAAGGAACTGAAATTGCTTTGCCTAAGCTTAACAGCCAATGGACATGTTTCAACTTTATATTCCTTGGATAAAGGCCTCTATCAATACATTTATTGGATGTAGGTATAAGCCCTTTGACTTTCTTGAAACTGATAGTTTCTTTCATTGGGACAAGTTATTCTCTTATCCTCTTTGACCTCTGCCACAAAGTTTCTCCTCTTTTTCCATTAGCAACTCTTTTGTGTAATACTTAGTGATTTCTTGTATTCCATTCTCACAGTCAACTACTTGTCTGACTGTATGTTGTTTTCTTCTCTTTTAGATGGAACACTTGACCAGGTATACATATGAAAGACAAATGTACTTCTATAGCTTCAATTTCCCCCTAGGTAACCTAACTTTCTGTTGCCGCACATTTCCACCCAAACATTATAGAAATACTATTTGACAAGTCCTTGAAAGAACTCATAATTGTCTTCCACATTTTCTTTTTTACCCCACATTCCATCGCTTTGCAAAAAGCAGCACCACCCAAATGTGTCTCCCTATATTGGAATTATCATAGAATTCTACCCCTTTCCCATCACATCCATGTAACAGCCAAAACCTTCTGATCATATCTCTTAAATTGTTCTGAAATCTGTTTCCTACTTTGCATGATAATCAATTGATAAGAAGATCAAGTGGGTTCTACTTATTAGCATAAAATATCAGCATAGCTAACTAACTCTTTACATTTCATATGGCCCTTCTTTCCATTTCATCAGTCAACTATGCCCCATCTTGCAACCAGTGTGAACTTTAAAAAAAAAAAAGGTAATGCTGTTGGTATCATTCCCCATTTTAAAAAACTTTAGTGGCTTCTCACCACCTACAGGATGATGTTTAATCATTTTGGCTTAGCATTAAGGATTTGCGTATAAAGGTTTGTTTATTTCTATACTTTGCAGTTTGGGATATCTTTAAAGTTCATATTCCACTTATTGTTAATCAAAATTTTTGTTTTACTTAGTTGTATTCACTATTTATGACTCGTATTAGTTTTCATTACCAGGAAGCTCATTATAACTAGCTCTCTTTTGTCCACTTGCAAATATGCTAGGTGTAGCTATCACAAATAATTTTATTACCTTGTATTAAAAAAAAAACAGTTGCTTTTCTCCCCCACTGCATAACAAGATTTTCAAGGTCAGAATTTAAGCCTTAATTGTCTTAGTATATCTGGGTGTTATTACATAATTTATACAATGAAAATCAGTAAACACAGTTTAGTAAATACAAAACATGTATTTACTGAATTGACATTTATTGAATCTGTTATTGCACTTATTTCCTGTAATTTTTAATGTTTCTGAAGCCTTAGATAATTTTTCTTACAACATGCAACTGTTAATGAAAACAGTTTTGTCTAATGTAGCATGTTTACAACTTTATGGAGGAAACAGAATTCCCAAGTGGGAAATGAGAAAAACGAGTTACAGAAATATTAAGTCACATGTCCAAAGTGACACAGCTAGCACTGGAACCACCCAAATGTGTATGCAGGGACTCTGTCTGACCCTTATCAGAGCTCTATGAGAAAATCACCAAAATTTTCACATCTTTATTTATCTTAGGAAAACCAAGTACTTGTTTTGCCTTATTTGTTCCCATAGATATAGAATAAGGGATGTAGAATCCTTTGATACAGAATAAGGGATAAATTTGCTGTCTACTTTTTGGAACTATCAAAACTAAATCTGTAGTAAGGTGAAATCAAATCATAAAGATGTTCAAAAAATGATTCAGAATTTTCACAGCCCATTCTCTCCCAGCCTTAATGTTAGGTCCAGAAAATATCACATAATATAGACAGCGATATTCCTATTTAGGTGAATGATACAATTCATTGAAAAAATCTTACTTCCTAAATAATACCCATGTCTCATTATTGCAGGCACAGCCATTAAAAATAAAAGTATAACATGATTCAATCAGGAATTTCAGAAAATTTTAGTTACTTTTTATCACCCAATATTTATTTAGACACCTCCTAAATCCACCTTCACAGTTCTTCCTTCAATCCCTCAATGTTTATCTATCTTACCGTTTTAATAGGATGGTTACATGTGCTAACTTATGTGAATTTTGAGCCTGAGCTCTATTTAACTGAAACGTTCAATAAATCCACATTCCTGCCTTATCCTTTCTCTTCCTCTGTTCTATGCCTGTCCCCTCATCTTCTCTATTATTCACTAGGTTATTGCCATCCCGTCCCCAGTGGTTTCTCATTTGCTATCTCTTTTGCATTTCATCTTCTGCTCTGTTGTCTGGGCACAAAGTGAGCTAATTATAAGGCCACTAGAAAGGCCAGGCTGCTAATCCCCAGGCATGTTTATTAATAATGAAATCTAGCCTGGGGTTTAATTTATATTTTGAAAACTGGATGACGGATAGAAGACTTTTATGAAATTCTCATCCAAGCCATTTTCATGACATTTTAAAATATGCATTGTGATCCAGTCTTAATCTGAGTCCAAAACTTTCTTCTTAATGACACAATCTGAGACTCTACCCTTACACGTTCGATAAGAATGAGCATCAACTTGCCCATCTCTTTGTTGAGGTAAGAGAAAGTATGTAAGTCATCCTTAGGTGTGGGTTTACCTATTCAGGATCAGTTCATATTTTTAAAAAATATTTTTATTTATTTCTGCATACAAGAGCTGGGGTGCAGGCCAGAGGTGTGGGGAAGAGGGGATGAGAGGATTCACCAGAGACAGAGTGGGGAGCAGAAAGGTGGATCTACTGAAATACACTGCTGAGGGGAGAAGCAGGTGAGACAGGAGAGGTCTGCTGCGCCATGTGGGAAGCTCCCTGGCCAGGGATCGAACTCATGCTGTAGTGGCTGTGGATAGCTTCATAGTGCTGAGATTTAAACCCTTTCACCACCAGGGAGGCCCAGAATCAGTTCATTTAATGAAGGGTGAACCCCCTTACTGTATATAATTTAGAGATCGCAAAAACAAGTTCTTAAGTGATTGTAAAATATTGTAACCTGTATGGTATTTTTGTATTGTGCATGCAGCAATACACCTTCAAATAGGGCACTGGCCCAAATTGATGGGATTATCTTCCACTTTGCAGTTTGCAGGGCTTCCTCCCTCCAAAGAAACCTGTGTTTCCATGGGCAACAGCGCTGCCCAGGGCATACGGATTCTGCAGCCCTGGATGGACTCCCACGCTCAGAGGTAAACAGTTGCCTGCTGCACTCCATAAATACTGAGAGCAAAACTCTTGGTAAAAAACCTGACCAGCATGAATTGAGGGGTAACAGCTACAGGCTGCTCCAAAAAGCCCACCTCCAACCGCTCCTGATAAAGGTTCCCAGAGAGAGTGCTATAAGCCCTGTGGTTTCAATAATTTCTGCCATTAAGGGATGGGAGTCTTTTGTCAGATGTTTGCAGCTTTTATATCGGTTTGACATACAACAGAATGTCATTAATGTCATCATTGCCCTTCAGAGTCCAGGGAGAATACAATTTTTAGCAAATCTGTTTCCAGATCAAGGTGAGTTGAAGGACTTTTCATGATGTTTTGAAACCATGAGTTTTGATTGTGTGTGTGTGTGCGTGTGCGTGTGTGTGTGTGTGTGTGTGTGAGATCACACATTCTTTGCTATGAACAAAAGTGGGGTAATTATTTTAACATCAACTTTCAGAGTTAACCCTTTTTCTCTCTCATTTGCAGGTTCAAATGTGTTCCCCGGTATAACATCAGGCTATTTCTAAATAATATTTAGTGATAATTGCACCATTCAGGTACCATAGTAAATACTGTATTGATAATGTAGGCCAGCTGAGTAAGATCTTGGCTAACTTGGGTCTCTTATTTTATTTTTTAATCTCATCAACATGTGCAAGTGGGAAAGTCGAGCTAATAGTATTGGGAGGGAGCTATTTTTCCAGTGTGGAGGTTTTGGTTTTTATGTGACTTTTCTTTAACTATAACATAGTTGCCACACCAGAATGTGGTGATATATATGTTCTGTGAGGACAAGGGGAAGGGCATCTAATCCCCATTGTATTCTTGACCCCAGCATAATTTACACTTAATTATCACACTCATACTTGCTGAAAGATCCACATGGAAGTTAACAGAAACATTGGCAGACACAAAAAACTTGCCACACATTGTCTATGCTAGAGGGGAGAATCAGAGAGGCTAATACCTACAGGATGCAAGCACTGCAGTAGAAATATACATGCATTTAGGATTCTACCTTTGATGTTTGAAAAAAATGAACTGCTGTTCAGCAATAACAATCTATTGTATTTGTATGTTTATTTATGAAGCACATCATCGTATTTGATCCTCACAACTATACTGTGTGTTAGGGAGAAAAAAAATTCCTTTAATGAATATAAACAGAAGTTAAAAGAAGTTGAAATAGTTCCTTAAGGAACTAGGGTTGCTGGAACCTTTTCTCAGTATTCTTTCTGGTCTATTTCTGTCTTTTCAAAATCTCAGTGGCTAAATGAGGTTAAAGACTTTCGAACACAGGAATGAGACAGCAAAATCATCTAATTACTGGTTGTCATTGATCTACATAACACTCAGATAAAAATTCATTCAAAATTTTCAGAATAGTCACCCCTATCGACAACTGCACTTTCATTGACAGGATTTAGCCATGTGGTCAAGGAGCGAAAAGAAATACCAGTGGAAGCATGATTTTAGGGCATACATGGCAAAATGTTAATGACCAACATATATAAAATACTTTAAAACCAAAATACTTTTTCTATCAATTAGCTCATTTTATTTTCACACAAGTCACATAATTGGGAGGTGTTGGAACTAGACTACACTTTTCAGTTAATGTAGAATCAGGAGTTGATTGGCAAAATATCCTGAAGGCTTGGTGGGGTTGCCAGTGTGTTTGTAATTGTGTAATCTGGGCCCATTTAACTCCAGTGACTCCATGGATACAGCCCACACAGCAGCTCTCCAATCTATCCGTCACAGTGACAACAGTAAGACTTCATCAGCCGCATCTATCCCATGGGAAGAAAAGATATCCGTTCACTGTTAATTGTGTGTTTGTTACTGACTGATAGGTGCCAGGAACTGTATTAGATGATGGCTTTGTTTTACACAATGTACAAGACTAGAGTCTGTGCTCTCAGCCAAATTATCAGCAGGCACCAGTTTCTTCACCTTTATTTATAAAGAAGAAAACATAAGGTTACGACAATTAGGAAATGCCTTATGCAAAATTTCTAAAGAATGAATTTGCTGGATGAAGTCATAGCTTGATGGTATTATTAGATAGCACCTAAAATATTTGTCACAAGAATTCAAATTTAGACTGCAGGTGTCAGAGGAATATTTTATTTAAAGTTACAGTTTAATGTGATGATGTCTTTTGTAAGCATTTGGGAAACTTTTTTTTCCATTGGTAAAAATAATTTCTCTTGGTTTCCCAGGAGTGTCTGTAACTGCAGGAGGGATGTCATGTTTTCTCTTAGGATTTGTTCTTCAGACAGATGATCTGGTTTCTGGTTATTCAGTAGCCTCCTCTTTTCGAATGGTTGGCAAGTTGATATTGCGATATTTCTTCTGGTACTCTTTTAAAAATATACATCACACCTCAAGTTCATTTTCCAGAATGTACTGGAGCGAAGATAATGCAAAAGGAGGGACATAGGCTTCAGAGCTTGCCAGGCAAGATTTTGAAACTCAGTTCTATAGATGAGTACCTATGTTTATATTGGGGAGTCAGTTAACTTCTCTGATCCTCAATTTTTTCATCGGTCAAGAGAGGTAATATTTCCTGTCCCGAAGTTTTATTTAGGTTTATGAAGCAAAAACCAAAATAATTTTACTTATTTATTTCTTTAAAGATTTACTTAATTATGCGTACAAGACTGGGGGTGTAGGCCAGAGGTGAGAGATTCCCCAAAATATTTTTAGAACAAAAAAATGATTGCTATAATCCTTTTCACAATTGTCTTTAGTGAGTCTTATAGTCATGAATAGTAGCACTTCTTTTAAGTCAGGACTAAGGGGACAGGTTTCCATTTTTACTGTGCAAAGTAGTTGTAGAAATAAACCTCAGGCTGATCTCCACAGAGAAGACAAAACACCAAAGCAGATGTGTGCTCACATGTTTAAGCATCCTTTATTTAGGGCTGCCAGTATCCTGCTTCACAACAGGCTGTTGTGTAACTAAATATTGATTATTCACTACTGTAGGTAGTGATTAATAAGTGATTAATAGCAGGTGATTAATAAGTACATTTAATTCACTAATAAAAACTTAAAGAGATAAAGATCTCAAGAATTGTGTGTTTTTCGGCATCACTGAATATTTAAAACCTTTCAGAAAAGAATTGTGAAGCAGTGTAAAGAGGATTCTTGCTTGCTCTGACCAATTTCCTTAGGATTGCATGATTCAACGAAGCTTTTTAAATATATTTTAAAAAGACAGCTTTATTAGGAACAGGAGAAAGAAAAACAGAGGCACCTGCATAGTCACAGGTGGACAGGAGAGCTGCAGCAGTGAAACTTTTTAAAAGGAGAATATTATACTCGTCTATGTGCCAGTGCTCATAATAGAATATGGCGGTACTTCACTCATTGAGACCTGAGACATATTCAGCTAATGCTTATTAATTGCCTACCACATCCCAGGCACTCTGCTAGGCACTGTGAAACTGATGAGCAGAAATCGATGTCTCATCCACTGACATAGAGACTAGGAACAAGTCTCCATGGCCAGGTCAGGGAGCATCACTCAGTTCTGCAGAACCATCACTAACTGGGCCACAGTTTGAGATACCCACTGCAAGATTGGCCATCCAGGGTCTTCTCTTAAAAACCAAACAATCTAAGAAGAAGCATCATGATTTGGAATTTGCTGATACTGAGTCATGAAATATCACCCAAGAAGTACCGTAACTTAATGTAGTAAGACCTTTGAATTACCTATCTTCATCTTTCAGTTTTGTTGCACTGAGTTCCTTTCCACTGAGTCTACTTTTTGTATTTCAGGCCAACTCAAACCAGTTTCTTATAATCCCTCTCCTCCCAAAAAGGTACCTAAACAAATTAACCAAGAGTGCAAAACCATGTTCTGCTCTACATTAAAGTCAGCTTAATTTGGTCACAGGCATTCTTAAGTGAGTGTGTGTGTGTGTGTGTGTGTGTGTGTGTGTGTGTGTGTGTGAACTTTTTGTGTTTTTAGCCCTGCATATGTCTAAAGCGATGACCTAGGCCTTAGGGGAGACTATGAACCTGACCACTTCCGTCAATGTTAGTAAACTCACTTGTCCTTGTGAATCTAAACCCACTTTGTACTGGAGGGATAGACTTGATTTTCACTGTAATAAGGAACAGTATCATCCTAAAAGGAATGTTGAGTTCCTGAAAACATACAAGTGGAAGAAAAATACTATAAATACTTCAGTAAAATTATAAACATATGGTTTCTGGTTATTCAATAGCCTCTTGTTTTCCAATGGTTGGCAAGTTGATTTTGTGATATTTCTCCTGGTACTTTAAAAAAAATATACATAATATACATAACACTTTGATGTTATATTAACATTAACATCTATTTTATTTTATTTTAATCTGGATATTTCCTATCCCACTCTCCTGCTTTATTTTCCTTTGTAGAACTAACTATAATGTGGTTTCTAAATATACCTTTTTGTTACATTTCTCCCTAAACTAGGTATCTGCAAAGGAGCAGGAACTTTATCTGTTTCATTTCTCTCATTATCGATAGTACCCAGACTATGCCTTATATTTAACCAGACAATGGTTACAGGTTGAATGAATAGAGCACATGTACACTAAGATGGACTAAGATGGCACAGAAGTTGCTAGATTGGGGTCAGATTTTAGCTTGCCACTTATTAACTGTATGAATTGGGGGAAACTAGTTAATGATGCCAGCGTTCCGTTTCCTCATTTGTAAAGGGTGTGGAAGTACTTCTCTGCTTTTTTTAAAAAAATATTTATTTATTTATTTATGCATACAAGAACTGGGGTGCAGGCCAGCGGTGTGGGGTAGTGAGAGGATTCACCAGAGACAGAGTGGGGAGCAGAACAGGCAAATCTACTGAAATACACTGCTGAGGGGAGCAGCTGCCTAGATAGGAGAGGTCTGCTGCGCCATGTGGGAAGCTCCCTGGCCGGGGATCGAACTAGTGCTGCAGTGGCTACTGATAGCTTCATAGTCTGAGACTTGACCCGTTGCACCACCAGGGAGGCCCTTCTCTGCTTCTTTTGAACTGTAAATTATACAACCTGGCTCCAGGCGTGGTTCATTGTGAGTGCTCAAGAAATGGTAGGTAGTTACATACTAGTTTTGTGAGTACTTAGAATCAATTTGCCATTCTTTTCTCCTAATTCTCCCCAATGTAAACTAGTGTTTTTTTTCCCAGTTTTATATTTGGTTTTGATTTTAATTTTATTTTTGAGTGATTGATGATGCATAAATATTCTTCCCTTTAGCTCTAGGTTTATAATCACTTATGTCTGAAATTCACATCTTTATACTAAACATTTATTTTTCTTTTGATAAGAATCAAGTAATGCTAGAATTTTATAACAAGGGTAGAGAATTAAATATATGATTTTAAACTAGTTTCATGTTTAACCTATTCTTGATGATAAGTAATAATCATCTAAACTACCACCTAATAAAAATGCAGATAAAACCTACTAACAAATATTTTAAATACTAGATTTTTTTCCATAACAAAATATATCTGTATTTTAAAAGAAAAATGGCAACAAATCTACATAATGGCATGGAGTCCTAAACCTTAAAAAAAAATCTATACTTACAAGATGGTTTCATTTATTATCCAGGAAATACTGTAAACCATGCAGTATAGTCAGTTCAAGACTTCATATAGCATAAGAAGGGACTTCCACAGAGCAAGAAGGGATTCAGAGTCCAGCATTAACTACAGCATCCAAAGTATAAATAACTGATACCCAAACACTCTAACTCTAGTACTCAGGTGGAGAATTTACTGTGGTTAGGTGAGGCAATTGAATCTTATCCACAGTTCCATACTCACTGTTTGAGTGTGATTTACTCAAGTGCCCTTGATGCTAAAAATTAATTAACCATACAACCATACCTTTGAATTATGGAGTTTCTTTCTAGTTATCTAGTGCAATGAAAACATTTGCAGGAGGTGCATTCCTTTGGGTCACAAATGGTTATTTATTCCTTAATATCACTGAGGCACTATGCTAGATTAATTCCAATGTGTTCTCTTGGAATCCTGAGCTGGTTTGCAAGAAATACCTTGCAAGACAGACCTCACTCTCACCATTACTTTTCAATATAATACTGGAAGTCCTAGCCAGAGCAATTAGACAAGAGAAAGACATTCAAGGGATTCAAATAGGAAAAGAAGGGGCCTCCCCGGTGGCGCAGCGGTTAGGTGCTGCGCTGTGGAGCTGTCGGCAGCGGTGACGCGGGTTCGACGCCTGGCCGGGGAGGGTCCCACATGGCGCGGCGGACCTCTCCTGCCTTGCCCGCTGCTCCCCTCAGCAGTGTATTTCTGAT
>PVIJ01008277.1:0-75422 GCA_004024925.1 Scalopus aquaticus
AGAAGCCTGAATGTTGGACAAGGATAATAGTGTCTACTCCCATTCTCCCCCCAAAATATTCTAAAATGATAGTAAAGCTCAACATTATAAATCCACAAAGTCAAAGAGTACATGGGAGGAGACAACAAGGGGTGAGAACTTGGGGTTAGATTTTGGAAAAAGAGAGGTGGGGGAAGGGCAACTGATTCAGCAGAGGAAGGATGTTAGGACTTTCATGCTTGATAATGCATTATTTCAAAGTGCACGGTCTGTACCTGCGCTGAGAACATCAGTACCCAGAGACCCCAGGAACTGGGATGAGACACATAGCAGCAACCAGGTAAAATTAAACAGAGATTTGCATGGTGCATCTGGAACCTTTACTTTCATTTCTTGCCCTGCTCCCAGAATTCCCACAGCTGAAGTATACCCTTCAGGCTGAATATTGGAGGAGGAGACTTTTCTGGAGAATCTGAACAATTCTGGAGAAAAGAGCTCCAGGTGCTGATAATGTGGAGGAGAGAGGTGACTTCCAATGCAAAGGCCTGCGACCCACAAGCCAAGTGCTTGTCCTCAGTGAGCTTCCATGGCCAAGTCCAGATATGAAAGGACAGCAAAGGACCATGATGCATTTGAGGAATGTCTTAGATGAAAGACAAACATATCAGGGGCCTCCCTGGTGGCGCAGCGGTTGAGCGCTGTGCTGTGGAGCTGTGGCAGCAGCGACGCAAGTTCGACGCCCGCCCGGGGAGAATCCCACATAGCGCGGCAGACCTCTCCTGCCTCGCCCGCTGCTCCCCTCAGCAGTGTATTTCTGATCTGCCTGTTCTGCTCCCTGCTCTGGCTCTGGTGAACCCTCTTGCGGCCCCATGCCTCTGGCCTGTACCCCAGCTTGTATGTATAAATAAAAAATTTAAAAAATTAAAAAAAAGAAAGATAAACATATCAAAACACAGAAATAGGAGAATCCGAGCAGACCTAGTTTAGGGAGAAGCAAATATTAAAATCCCTATCATTAATAATCCTAAGGAGACTTTTAAAATCACATCTTTAAGACACGAATAGAACACTTTGAATAAAGCATAGAGGCACAAAACAGCAACTGAAGATTAAAAAAAAGAAACTGGTTAACAGAAATTTTTAAACTCCAAAGTATTAGAAAAAAGAATAGGAAAATTAATCCAACAGTAGAGTTGTACAAAAAGGGAGGGGAACATTGACAAAAATGAATGACTTAATCAAGGAAGTTCAATATTCTTCTAACAGAAATTTTAGAGAGTACACAAAAAGTGGAAAAAAGGCAAATATCAAAGAAATAATTTTAAAATGTCTCAGAACTAAAGGACGTGTGTCACCAAAGCCTTTTACTAATCATTTAACTTGTAGCCAGAATAACTAAGAAGAACACCCATATAAAAGTATGCCAAGAAAAGTTTCAGAAAAAGAAAAAGGAGAGAGAGGAGGGGAGGAGGGGGAAGGAGGGCCAGTGACATGGAAGGAACAGGAATCAGAATGGCATTAGGATGCTTGAGAGTAACAAGGATACTGGAAGATACTGGAAGAACACTACTTCTGAGGTAGAATTAGCATCTCCCTATTCTGTACTAAATGAAGCAATCAATCAATAGGATAGCAAAAAAAATTTCTAATTCCATACAGGCAAAGACTCACAAATTTACATCTCTCATGGACCTTTTCTTAGAACTATGCTGTAGAATGGGCTTCAAAAAATAAAAGCCCACGATGTAGGAGAGAGAGGAAGGGTGATCCCAAATGAGCCTGTGTGAGATACAATTGTAGGGTTTCACCATCCACTATCAGAAACCCTTTGAGTTGTGGAGATGCCCCCACTGTCTTGGCCAGAGGTGAGACACCTCAAAGGAAAGGGAAGCACCCTCTCCACACCCTCTATAGGCCAGCACAGGACCAGTCTTATTAGCACAGTGGATTCCTGAGACTTGAGAGAGTGACGAAAGACTTCAACCCCCGGTGACAAGGGTAGTTCTGTGAGTGCATCAATGGTGCCTTATCCAGACTGTGACTGGGGTAACACTGACTGTATCCCACAACCCAGCCTTCTAAGGTTTCCAGCCCTCGTTTTCCAACCTTCCATCCACCTCTGTGAGTTGCCCAATATCATTCGAATAAATTCCTTTTATTTCCTCTTAACTCTGTTTTAAAACTTTTTATAAGCAATAGGGAAAATAATATTTACTCCTAAAATCTGAATATCAAGCGCTGCTAAGACCAATGTGCTGAACACCAACGTAATCTAAATTTTAAAGGAAGAATAAATGGAGTGATTTCAAAGCACAACGTGCCAATCATAAACCATACTTTACAAACCTATTATTCAATACTAAATCATAGCTGAAATAATCAAGTAGCATGAAAAGCTGTCTATTGACAAATGGCAGTCCCGTGTCCCTGTCCTGCCTGCCAGAGGTAAACATTTGTAACTCTTTTAGCTATTTTTATAAGATTTACTTCCTTATTTCTTAATCATATGTTTATACTGTTATATTTGATCAATTTTAGACATTAGCATTAGCTATTATCTCTCTAATTTCATAATAAGGAGTTAAGTCTATCACATGACCCTCACACTTCCATTTCTCTTCCCAATATCTCCCACTTAGTTGTGCATAATTGTTAACTCAAAAGTGTTGCCTTTACTATGATTATAAAAATAGTATTCCCTACCAAGTCAAGTAATAGACTATGATTACATTATCTCCTTATACAACTCGTTCCTTTCTTGCATTAACAATTGCCATGATTTATATTTATTTACACAAATTCTATAAATACTTGTCCAAATGTTCAACCACATAAAACAGCCTTTTAGCCTCCTTACACCCTAGTATCTTCAAGCCCTGTCTCCCATGCTCCCAGGTGCACTCCTGGTCTCCAGTTGGCTGACCAGATATTGTCCAGAGACTTCCCTTTCTCATCTGCTGGTTGGAGTGCTGTACCCATCACTGTTTATCTCATGTCCTCTTTGACCTTGTGGTTTATAATACTGAATTTTACTGTCACTTTAGAAAAGTTTGGAGGAAAGAGAGGATAAACATGGGCGATCAATCAGAAGTCAACAAATTCCTTTTTTTTTTAATATATATTTTTATTGTTATTTATGTCTTTTACATTTTGTATTTCCCTTGGGTAGCCCACCACCAATTCACCCATGATCCATCTCCATGGTCCCTTGTGTTCTTTTCTATTCCATTTTGTGCCCTTTTCCTCCCCCCCCCCCCCCCCCCCCCCTGCTGATTGTCTCTCTCCTATTTGGTTTCCTTATAGTCCTGCTATAAGTGAAACCATTCAATATTTTTCTCTTTCTTTCTGGCTTATTTCACTGAGTATGATCCCCTCTAATTCCATCCATGTCGCTGCAAATTGCAGACAAATTCCCTTTTTGTTCAAGTTAACGAGAGCAGGCTTTGTTGCTGGCAACTGAGAATGCAGTCTGACACGAGAAGGATGGGGAAGGATGCAGCAGGGGGAGCACGGCCCGCATTGGGGCTGACAGAAAAGGGCAAGTTGCAGACAAAACTAGAAGTAAAAGCAGTGTTGCTTTCTGCCCTGAATCCATAAAGCTAGCTGAGAACCCAACTTCAAAATTTCTCATGCAAAAATTCTTTTCATAAACTTTGAGATGTTGAGACTGCCTGCCCAGACTTTGAGAGAGGGACAATTCCCTCCTCTGCTCTAATCTGCAGTCCCTGGAGGCTCTTTGGGGCCTCATGTTCTTTAGGAGACCATGTAACTAAGAAGGTATGATTTCACAGAGACTCTCAATCAAACCCACAAGCACATTTTGGACTCAGGCCTTGTTTATCACTCTTAGAGGGGAGCAATGTCAGGTTCTTCACTGACAACTTCATTCCACAGGCCATTTGAATAAACATACATCAGGCAACCCAAGGTGAGGAGTGGAGAGGATCATCAGTAGCTTTCGGACTGACATTATATCAATTGGATGTGCATGAGGTCTAGGGATTTATAATAGCCTGTTCAAAGAAATAGTTCAAACACACTGGCTCACTTTGATCAACACAACCCTCTAGAAGGATAAATGATTTAAAAATCTACAGAATACAGAGGTCTGGGCTCCTTCAACATAAATCCGGGCTGAGGGTTTCCTCGTCATCCTGTTCTCTGGGAGGGGGAACAAGGGAAGAAGTCGTGGATGATGTCTCTTTCCCAATCATACCGGGTTCTCGGGAGGTGAGGTAGTACACATGGTTTGCTGATGGGCCAGCTGTCTACATGAGCCTCTGACACAGAGCAGGGAAGCAGGCTGGAAGAGTTGGAAGGGCTTTATCAGAGACTGAGCTGAAAGGTAAAAAGATCTGATAGACTAAAAGGAAGGAGGGAGTCATTAAAAACCTAGCTAGGAAGAGTAAGGATGAGCAAAATTGTGGAGGCAAGAGAGAGCAAAATATCGCCCAGCTCAAAAATAACGGTAAGTGTATAGAGAAATTGTTCTGAGTCCAAAATGCCCACAGAACTCCCCAAAATATTGGCTGAAAGTTCCCCTAGTGGCAGAGATGGGAGTCACATACCAAAAAAACTATGAGAGAGAGCTGCTAACCTGGAGCATAATTCTGCCCCATCAGACCACCAGTGGGTCAGACCTAGGGTCCGGGCCATCCCGCAAGAGTCTAGCCTATATGTATGGCCTGCCAGCATCATTCAAGTTCAGGGGTGTTTGTATGTGTCCCTCAGGGGCTAAGATTTCTGCACAGCCTAGAGTATGACTTCCTCTTAGACTAGCTCACAGCACACTGCCTTCACAAGAACAGTATCATATAAAAGGCCATTTCACACATCACCTTCTGAAGAAAATTATTTGATTGTTTTCTAATCCTCTTCTTGGGTCTTTTAGAGGAGAAAATACAGTTAATATAAACAGGGCAGTGAAGAGACCATCCTGCCCTGGAGGTGAACAAGCTGACAGCGGCCGGGAAGGCCAGGCGGGGTTGTTGATCAGGTCTGGGCCTGCATTCGGACAGTCGACGTGCTGCAGGAGGGCCCGGCAGCAGGAAGTCATGAAAAGAGCTCCCGTAACTCCAGGATGAGGTTGGTGAGCATTGGTCCCAGCTCACACAGAAGTGTTTGGGAGCTTGCTTGGGCTAAAGTCCCCCCTGAACTTTAAGAACCTTAGAGTTTTCCTGGCTATTTTCACAATGATGAAAAAATCTAAATTGAGTTCATGTCATAGAGCAAAAAGCTGGATGTAAACTTCAGAGAAGTGAGTTTCACAAAGTCTAGTACAACAGCATCTAAAATCCAGTGTGTGCCAATCACGTGCCACCTCCCACCCAAGTGCTCCATGAGGATTGCCTCGCTGGACCTTTACAAAAGCCCCTTCTCCAAGGTGTGCCATCAGCTCTATTGTTAAAGATGAGATAGTTGAGCCTGGAGATATCACATTTGCCCACTCCAGATGAAACAGGAAATAAGGGACTGAGACAGGAGAGGGTCCCAAGTCTGCTGCTGGCCTAAGACTTCTCAACCTCCTCCTAAGTTTTACTCAGGCAGGGTGAGAAGTCCCCTGAAAAAGACTGGAAAGGCTCAGAGGCAGAATTCTGACCAGGAAATCACAAATGGCTTCCACAAAACTGCCCCAGTGTGACTGGACAGGGAATGATGAGAAGGACAACTGGGGTCGTCCTGTCTCCGGAAAAGGTAGCCAGGAGAGCTGCCTGGGTTCTCCTCATGCCTGAAAGCCAGGGCACAGGAGCTGCTTCTGCGTGACCAGCAAGTGGCTGTGTACCAGACCTAGCATGGACCACAGCTGAGGCACCTGCCCACTAACCCTGGCAAAAGAGGTACTGAGACATCAAGGATACCAGTCATCCCAGACAATTATGCACAGAGATATCTGTGCATCTGGCACTGTGTAAGTGCACTCCGTACATCAACTCCTTTCAGAAATCCCATTAGGTAGGTACTATCATTCACCCCATATTAGATATAGGTAAACTAAGGCACAGAGTGATTATTTAACTTGTCTAAGGTAAGCAGAGGTACATAGTGGTAAAGGCCCAAATTTGAACCTGGCAATTTGGTGCCAAAGACCAGATTCTAATCATTATGTTCATTACCTATCCTTATGCCAACAACTAGACTTTTTGGTGTGCTTAATAAATTACCATGAAGGCCTACTATGTGCCAGAGTCACTGCATGGTCTGGGAATACAGATATAACTGAGGTCAGAATCTCACTGTCTTCAATGAAGACACATAACCAAATATAAAAAGGTGGTGCCTCTATGGAGGGGAGACGTGCACAAGGCACTAGAAAAACACATAATAGGGTACCTAACTTGAACTCAAGGATTCAGGGAAGGTGTCTTGGAACAGAAGATACTGGAGCTACATCTAAAAAATGAAGCAGAAGCTAGCCAGCAAGGCAGCCTAAGGAACACCACATTTTAATTCTTCTAAAGCTTTTAAGCTCTACTTGTGCCAAGTCAAATCCCTAGGAAGCTCCAAGTATGGATGATATCATTTAAGCTTTCCACAGAAAAACTTACACTAAACTAGAATATCACATTGTTTATGCCTTTGGATTTCAGCCAGAACTGATATAAGGAGCAGTCATATGAATCACATTTGCATTGTTTGTAAAACTGCTAGCAAAGACACTATCCATTATGTTGTTCTATGTCCCTTATCTAGGGACTTACATGATAAATGCCTCCCAAAGCACTAAACTAAAAAAACATAATAGGAAATAGAAGCCTCTCTCCCAGTGGACAGGTATTCTTTGAGTATGCTTGGAGACCTGTGCATTCTGCAGGGATCTGTTATTGCCTCAACTTCCAGGAAGCTCAGACCTGAGGTGAATATTAAGAGTTTCCCTTTGCCTGTGCTTTTGGCATAAGAACCTTTTTTCCCTTGTTTATTTGGCTCCTAAAGTTGCAACTTTATTTTCATAGTTAGTTTTATATCTTTTGTAACCAGTGCAGTGATGATACAACTGTGACAGTGCAACATAGGGTAACAGTTGAGCAGGCTTGCTTAACACTCAAAGTCAGCCTGCTACCCAAACTATTGATACCTGTTATCTCCCATTATTTAGTCTCATCAAACCCTAAGAGTACCTTTACATTCGGAAGGGAAGAGTCCACATCTTTAGTCAAACAACCACCTCTATCTACCACCTGTGGGACTGTGCTATGGCGCCTCCTCCCAGAACAGGAGACAGAGCTGTCTTTTATTCTTCTCCAGACATGACCTTCTTAGGACTTCAAGACACCACTAAGACATGTGGTCCTCAGGACCTGCAAGCATCAGGGCCAGCCCGAAAAGTATTTGAGACAGTTCTGATGAAAGGTGGGTGTTGCCATCTTTTAGACATGTGCATGTGTAGAGGTGTGCGTATGCCCAAATCTACCCTAACTCTTACGCTCCATCTTGATCTAACCAATGCTTTTTTATCCCATCCACAAAATGAGGTTTCTGTGAAGGATTTCAAAAATAACACATACCAAGCACCTGGCATACAGGAGGCACTTCGGGTTATCTCTTCACTTTCCCTCCAGATGCTTGACTGCAATCTCCATAAGGACAAGCACTGTGAATGTCCTAGAGACTGTACTAATCCCCAGGGCCTAGTGCAAATGTTGGCCCTTAGGAGCTACTCAATAGATACCTGAACTGAGAATACAACACTCAATAAATATTGCTTGAATGATAATAATGGTAATAAACGAGAGATCTGAACAGATGACATGGTAGATAGCCGAATATATTGCAAATTTACTCAAGTGTGCAAACACAACACAGCCTCTTCACTGTTCAGTACTTTCTTCACAGGTCTTCATCCCCACTTTTGGGCATGAAGATCTATCTACATATTGTGTCTCAATCACCTCGTTTTTAATTTGGTATCTTTGATGGATGCGCAGTCATTTAGATGCCCTCCCCTTGCTCTGCTTCTCCTTCTCCCAAAATCAAGTTTTCATGTCCTGGAAGCATAGGGGGCTTTGGAGCTAGCATCTCCTCTGAAGAACTGGTCTGGCCTGGTCTGGTCCTTTACTCCATGTGCTGGCCCCACTGGCAGGGTTGGTAGGCTGGGTGACGGCCTGATAGTCCTGCCTGGTTGACCTGGACTCCTCTCAATTTTTGCCATTTCTTCTCTTAGAGCACAGCTTATATAGTCCTCCCCACAGTCCCAACAAGAAAGGAACTGCAGTCTACTACAGTTCTACAGTTCGAACTCAGCTGTCTTCCCTCTTCCCGGAGGTCATCTGGGAAATGTTCAGATTCCTGATCTACTCTACATAATTCTTGCTTGGGACTGGAGCAGTCAATGGATGAAATCCACTAATAAAAGGCATAGTGTATGTTCATTCCACATGTCTTCACCCACCAGCCTCTCAACTACTAAAACTGTACTGGGCACATAGTAGGGGCTACAAAGGCCTCTGAAATTGAAGTTAGCTGCACAGAACGAAATACAATTAAAATGACTCTATGAATTGCTTATTATTTCTGAGTTTATGTTAAGGAAAACCGAACATTTTGAAAACTAGTTCATAGAATCTATTCAGGCAAAGAACTTAACTCTAGTTTGAGAGATAAAAGCTGACTTTCAATATTTTTATTGAACAATTTTGATGTTCAATTAAAAAATATTTGGTTAAAAGACAATGTGCTTTAAAAGGACATTAATAAAATCTCTTCTGGTACCAAGTTTAAAGATTGGTTTAATAAGCTCATTTTAATTCACATTTGTTTTTCTAATCAATGAAATTTAATTTCATGAATTAAATCAAAGTCTTGGTTTCCTACAAGAGGCCATTCCCAGCTGTCCTACAGTAGACCAGTCCAGCCCTGGAGAGTAGCTCGCGAGAGAGCCAGCACACCCACATCTCAGTGCTCTTCCCTCAGGCCACCCTGTCTCTTTCACACTGGAGGCCAGTGCTCTCGAGCCTGCAGGTCAGAATCAGCAGCAAATCTTTAAGAAACATCTGTGTCAAGCTCCACCCCTCACAATTTTTGACCTAATTGTTCTGAGTGGGGCCTGCGCAAGCATTTCAACTGGAGAAAAGAGCAAGGATGGTAGAGGTAGAGACGGACTAAAGAAATAAGAAATAAAATTGCCCAAAATAACGTGTAAACTAAACACAAGGAGTCAAAATGTAAAGCAGTTTATCACTACTTGCTGTAGCAGTACCCTCTGATCAGCTCCCGTGGGCATCAGAAAACCTGATGTTCAAAATAGTGAACTGTGTTCATAAAAAAAAGGATCATTTGTCTCTGTATCCAGCAAAGTAGCCAGGGCAAAGGAGCAGCTTCCCACTTGCTCATTCTGGTCTTTCTTATCTTCCATATGGCTACAATATAGTGGGTAACCTGACTGTACTGTCTTGGCCTATTGCTTGTAAGTTTCTACCTCTAAGCTGAAATTTTCAATGATAGGGACTGAATCCTTACCATTAATTTTTGGAGCCCCATTCCTACTCCATTGTTTCTCAAACAGGGAAATTTTGCCCCATGCCACAGAAGGGGACATTTGAGAATGTCAGGTGACTTTTGGGTTATTATAACTTGGGAGGCAGGGTACAACTTGGGGAGGAGGGTGCTTAGGTTGAGAAACACTGGTTTACTCTAACACTCAACACAGAGTAGACACCAAATATCAGAAAGATATTCCCATCAAAAACGTCCTTCTTTCCATATATATTCATCACTTAATAAGGCCGGTGTGATCTATAGACACCTAGACGCTTCACATCAAATTTGTTGGCTATCCAGCATCAGGACAAGCTCCCGACCTTAATATATTAACCAACAGAACTTCTTCAGGAAGCCTGAATGCCTCTATCCCTATGATGATCGCAAAGTTCTTTCTGGAGGAAATACAGATGGGAAAAATTGGCTCCCTAGGGCCAATTCCTCAGGAAAATCTACTTGAATTAGGAAGAAAATGTCTGTATTATTTTAAAATGAAGATAATTTATAAATATTAAGGAATTTTCAACCACGCCCATGACCCCTTGTTGGATCACCAGCATTTAAATACTCAGACAGCATTAAACTCCATCCTTTCCTTTCCTTGAAGAGGAACTATATTACAGAGTTGACCCTTGAACAACACCAGTTAGGAGTGCAATGACCCCCCTACAAGTCAAAAACCCTTTTATAACTTTTAACTCCCCCAAGACCCAATTACAGCTTTCCTTTGCTCTCCAGAAATCGGTTCCAAGACCCCAAGGATACCAAAACCTGCAGATTCAACCCACTGAAATCCATGGTTAGCTGAAGCCATGAGTAACAGGTTTGCTAACAGCAAATATCCAGGTACAAGTGAAGAGCACAGTTCAAATCTGTGTTATTCAAAGGTCAGTTGGATATTCCAGA
The DNA here is from genome assembly GCA_004024925.1 of Scalopus aquaticus. Lineage (NCBI taxonomy): Eukaryota > Metazoa > Chordata > Mammalia > Eulipotyphla > Talpidae > Scalopus > Scalopus aquaticus. The sequence goes on from PVIJ01008277.1 coordinate 10,360, forward strand.
TTTCAAGTAATAAGAAAAATAATGATTATTTTTATTTGAACACTTACAATATGCTAGGTGATATGTCCAGTTTTATATGGCTTAGCTCTGTTAATGCTCATGGCATCCCTCTGGGGTAGTTTCTGTTGTTAAGTCTATTACATATGTAAGAAAAATAAGTCTCATACATCATAATATGCCATGATAACAAACAGCCAGAATCTGACCTCAGAAGTAGAGAGTAAATATGCTAAAAATGAACAAAATCCTCCCAGTTCTAATCACCAGTACTCAGAGGCCCAAAGGATTGTCAACAACCTAGTGCTTTATGGTACATCATCTACAACAACATAGCAAAACGGTGGCAATAGGTCAGGAACCAATTGTGTTAGCCCCACACTTAGACAATATCAAAGAACCTTTTTTTCCTTGATTCAAAAAGCTTTAAAAAATTAAAATGTGCTAATTCCAGCTATTACAAAAACTCATATTGAACCCAAAGAAGTAACATAGAAATATGTAATATAAAATCCCTTTTTAAAATTAATTTCCTCAAAAACAAACATTAATCAAAGAAATTTTAGCACGGTTGTTCAAATCTGCCAAAGGCTATTTAAGAATGGAGTGTGATAGGTGTGCCCCCTAGAAACCTGGGCCTTGCGAAAGAGGCGCTGAGGCCAGCCCTTTACAGATGGGCCATGCTCGGCTCCAGCTCCACCTGGCACCTGGTCTGTAGGCTCACAACCCTGCCAGCTCACTTGAATTGCCTTGGGTGCCCATGACACTTCTCATCTGAGACGACAACTAAGTCAAGTCTAGATCATCATGCCTCACCATATTCAAGTAGGTCTGGTCTGGCTCCATGATGCAGATTGAGACTTTCTTCTTATTGATCCCTAGAAAGAAATACCATCTGTCCTATTTCTCTATTGATGCTACAAGTTTCCATAAATTCAGTTGCTTAAACAGCACAAATTTACTGTTAATAGCTCTATAGGTAAGAAGCCTTGCATATCACTGGACTGAAATCAAGGTGTCAGCTGGGCTGCATTCATTTTGGAAGGCTCAAGGGGAGAAGTTATTTTCTTGCCCTCTCCAACTTCTAGGAGTCACTCACATCCCTTGACTTGTGGTCCCATCCTCAATCTTCAAAATCAGGAACACTGCACCTCTCTGTACCTTTCTTTAGTAGTGAAGTCTTCTATTCCACCTCCCTCATTCACCTTTATGACCCTTGGTTTACAGTGGGTGCACCTGCACAATCCAGGCTAGTCTCCCTACTTTAAGGTCATCTGATTAACAACCTTAATTCCATCTGCATCCTTCATTCTCCTTTGCAGTGTAGCCTAACATATTCATGGGCTCCAGGGGTTAAGATGTAGACTTCTGGGGAAGGAAAGGAGGCATTATATTAGCTACCACAACACTTCTTCTTGAATGGGTTACTATATTATCAAGGACTGTGGCACCCACAGTAATGTCTTAATTGAATTTGAAAACCTTTTTATGAGTCATGACTTTCCAGTTTGCCCAGTCTTTACCACTCTCCATTGTCCTTCTCCAGTCCTCTGCCCTCATCGATATTATCTACCTCAACAAAGAAATCATTTGGCTTTTCTAACCCAGGTCTAGTGAATACTTCTCGAGAGGTCAGTCTTTCTGAGCTTGGGCTCTTTCAGTAAGTCACTCAGAAGAGTGATCTTATGAATGGACCCCAAGAGTTACTGTCACCATGCCCTCTGCAGTCCTCTCCAAAGCTATCTGAAAGAATAATAAATGCAGATCCTGCAACAGACACACACTGATGCAACTTCCAAAAAAGAAACTGGAGAAGAATTCATTTCTACTGATGTGTGGGTGACTTACTGCTCTAGATACATGACTCTGGAATTATTTATCTCAATTTTATAGACCCTAGACTTTTCCCAGCTGAAACCCAGTTACTGCTTCCACAATAACTCACTGCATTGATTACTTGAAATTTAAAGGGGGGCTGGGAGAACTTTGGCCCAATGGATTATTTAAATCTTGTCCTCTGTGGAGGGTTCTGTTATACTTTTAGACATTCTGGACAAACACATGGCTCCAGGGGATGGGAAATTCAAAGGGGACAGAGTCAGAACCAGGTTGGCGAAAGTTGTCAGCCAGAACATCTAAGAGCTGACCAAGGCAGAGGCTCAGGTGGTGACGGGAAACTTCATAAGTAGCAGCTGAAGCAACATGAGCTTCTGTGGAAGGGTGGTTATAAACCAAGACTGACAGAGGCAGGAAACTGCTGGGCATAAGGTAGGGTGTGTGGAGAGAATAGAGAAGAATTTTTATTAAGGGCCCACATATGTCAGATACTGACACAGATACTTTACATCAACCTGTGACATTTATTCATGTATTCTTCAAACCTTGGGAGGATTGGTCTTAATAGTCAGGAAGATAGAATAACAAATCCTAGATATTGTACCATATGTTAACTGTCCTTGACTAAGTGACTTTATCTATGTAATATATATAATAATGTATATATTATATATAATGGTATATAGCTCACAGAGCAGGTACCTTTTAATATGTATTTTCAAATACCTGTATTTAATATCATGGGAAAATGCTTATTAAAAACTTTTAGAGAAAAAAAGTAGTTGGCAAATAATATAATTGTGGTTTTGTGAAAATATATATATTTTGAATCTGTGCACATCTATGCACTTTGAATATATATGCATACATACGTATGAAAGAAAATAAATAAAAATATTAACGATAGCTATTTTACATGGTGGGAATTCAGATGATTTAATTTTTAAATGTACTTTTCATATTTTCCAAATTGCCCACAATGAGCATGACATACTTTAAAATATTTTCCTAGATTTGCATTTTTATTGCAAAAGTGATCCATGTTCAGTGTAGGAAATTAAACTTTGTTACCACTGGGAACAGCTTGTTATGAATCCCTCCAGATGTTTTTCTATGCATATCTAAATATATACATAGAGGGCATGAGTTTCACAGGCCACAAATTCAGGTGTGCAAAAGAGGGCAGCTTTAGTTTTCTGTAACTGAATTTTGCTCTATCTGAAGCCCCCAATCCACCCCATTCCATTAAGTCATGAAGAATGGGCTCAGGCAAATAAGAATTTTCTCTGTGAAATATAGGTTTTCGCTGTGGATTTAATGCCCCCCCCTTCTCCTTGGATTTATACCTTCCCCCAAGGGGATGTAGTTCCAGAGCATGGAGAGGAGGTCTGTGGGTGTCCAGTGCTCACTTTCACCTGACCGCATTAGGGTGAACCTACAGGTAGGGCTTGGTCTGCAGGACCTCCTCATACAGAGAGACAAGACAGCAAGTTTCCCAGGTCTACTCATCAATCACCCCAAACAGTTGGGAGCACCCTTTCTCTGCTGTTGAGGCCTCTTCTGATCCAAGTGCAGACCCTCAGTTTCTCAAAGACCCTTTCAATGGGCCATATGAAAAACTTTTGGATTTTCTCCTATTCATCCCTAAAAGGGTCTTTCTCAGGCTCTTTCAGCCTGAGAAACTCCTATTTTTCTAATGTTGTGGCCACTTGGCTCCAAGGATATTTGAGAGGTCACCACTCCCAGTGAATTCAGATGGGACCCCTTTTACCCTCACATACCAACTACCTCAGGTCTGCGGCCCAGACCTCCCTCTTCTACCCTAGGAGGGCCTTAAAGACACAAAGACCTTCTGGGTCACCTCCCTACACTCTACGGAGAGCTCTCTCTGCTCACACTCTCCTTCTCTCTAGTCTAGCGTGATCTGTTCTTGATCACCTCTGCATGAGTCAGACACATGCCTGGGTAGCTGATGTCTATGGCATGAACCTGATGGACTTAGCCTGAAGACTACAAAAGCCTTCCCCTCTTCCAGTATCTCTAGCGTAGACTATAAAAATCTGTTTTGAAATTCCAGATCTGAAAATTAATGTTTACCCTGTGGTCTTATGTTCTGCACTAGTACTATCATTCCTCACTTACAGCGGGAGCAAGAAATGACCTAATTGCTACCATAGAAAGAACAAAAAAACACATCAGTTAATATTTCAAAAATATTAATTTACTGTAAATGTGTTTGGGGGTGTATGAAATAAAGATACACAGACAGTTTAATAAAAGCCTAACAGTGGCATTGTACAGCACATACTTTCCACAGTGTTCTTTTTTTGCTGAACAGTTTGTCTTAGAGTTATTTGTAACAGCTACGTAATATTTCGATTGTCCTATTTGGTTATCTAATGCACTGTTTCAAAACTAGAATTGTTTCCAATTTTTCACTGTTATAATGTTGCAATGAATGTTCCTGTACCTATCCCTTGTTCATCTGATCAACTATTTCTAAAGGATAAATTCTTGAGGTAGAATTGTTATCTCAAAGGATATTGCTAAATAGCCCCCACTAACAAAATACAGGGATATTATAGATATAAAAAATGATATGTAATTTAAAATAAATAATGCTGGATTCAATCCAAGTATGTAAGATATACACCATTTAAACAGTTACATGCCAGATAAATTAAAGCTTTAGATGGAAATAATAAAATGGCTAAACTGAGGGGGAAACAATACCAGAAACATGACTATTACCTCACCTTGGAATGAGGAAGAATTTCTTAAGTCAGATCATTTTTAATACAGTAAAAATACCACAAGCAAAGCAGAGTTAAAAGATCAGAGTATATATGTGCAATGTATGTAACAGGCAACTGGCTATATCTCCCTAAACTAAGAGCTCCTTTAAGAAATCCTAAAAAGAAGACAAAAGATTACAAAAAGTAACAGAAGAAGAAATTGAAAAGGGGCACATTGTTAGGTGCATACAGTGGTCTAGCAATTCCCCCTCCCACCTGGAGGTGGAATCTATTTCTCCTTATCTTACCCATAATCTGGTTGGACATAATCTGGATTGGCCAGTGGACTTGCTTTGGCTAATGCAACATTAGCAAATATAATGCAGGCAAAGGGCTTGCTATAGAGGCTTGCCCTACCTTGTTCCCTGAGGAAGCCTGACTCAGTCACCCTGTGAATAGGCCCAGGCTTAGCCTGGTGGGTGATGAGAGACACATGACCCACTCACCTCCCTCTAGACAACAGTGGCCAACTGCCAACCACCAGTGCCATTAATTGACCAGTAGCCTCAGATGCAAGAGGAAGATGAAGCAAAACTAGTAGAACTGCCCAGTGGAGTCCAAAGCAACTTGCTGACCCACTGGATCATAAGCTAAATAAATGGCTATTGCTATAGGCCACCAAGTTTGTGATGCAGTAAAAATTAATGGAAATAGCAAATGAAAACATGTTCTAACTCACAAGCAGCACATGCAAACAGAGCATGTTTTTGCCTATAAAATTGACAAAAGTGAAGATGAATAGAACTTTAGTTCACGCAAAAGTATAAAGGAATATTTTCATTCATTGTTGACAAGAGTGTAAACTGTTGCAAACTTATTTATGAAGTAAAGTGACAGTATCTATCACAACTGAATATAAATATACATTTTGACCCCAAAGTCCCACTTTCAGGGATTCATCTTAAAGAAACAAAAATGTATAAGGGTGTTTATTGAAGCACAGTCTCTGTTGGGAGGGTGGAATCATCAAAGAAGAAAGGGACGAAGAAAATAGAAAGGGAGGAAGAAAGTAGAAAGGAAAGGAAGAAAGGAAAGCCCGCCTGGAAAAAACCTGAGTATCTCTCAGTAGGAAAAGGTTTGATAATATATAGTACGTGCATATTATGAATATTATGTAAATATTAAAGGGATGAATTAAATCTATAGCTACTAATTGAGAAATTAATTTGATTTACTATTGAATTTTTTAATCAGGTTACAAAGTAATGGATATAATTCCGTTTTTCTAAAGTAAAAATTATGATATATATGTATGTCTTTTAGCAGAATAATACTGACATGTCTTTATTTCACTCATTCTTTTTCCTGGTGTCTCCCCCACCCCCACATTCATTATACTTTGTTAATTTCCCTTTGGAAACATGGCTGCCACTGCAAATTACAGAAACAGAAGTTGATTCATGTCTTCTAAGTTTTGAATTCTGAGGTTCTTGTATAAACCATGACTCCCAAACACCCTAACTCTGGATACATATCAGTAAAACCTTTAAAGCAGGTGCCTCATTGTATATGTTCCTTAGGTAATTACAGGCTACGAATGTGAATTTCTATAGAGTATAAAACATACAAAAATGTAACTATCAAAAGAGGAGGCAAACTAAGTTATATATGATTACTAAGTAGGACAAAATATTTTGCTGTTACTAAAATCATGTATTTTCAATGATAAACAATTTTCAGGTACAATAATGCAATTTAAAATGCCTGATTTAAAAAAAATCTTAGCTTAACCCTTTGTGATACATTAATTCAAAGTCCTGGTCCCAGTTTGTTTATTTCAGTATTTGATTTCAAGGGTTAATGTGGCTGAATAAGGTAACTCAGAAAGCTTCCTCTGCTCCAACTGAATAACTTCATCTTTGGTGGCATTGCTTTCTCACAATCTCAGTAACTAAAACATAGGTCAAAAGTTGGCTAAAATATTTTCACCCTTCCAAATGTTAATCAGTTCTTCCTGCAAAGGTTTCAGAATACAGTGAAATTTCATGTCTTTAGGAAGTTCTTTCAAAGTACAATAAAATTCTTCATTGTAGAAGAATTTTACACATGGGCTAGAATATTCTGCTTTCTAGATTTGGGAAATGATTGAAATTATCATAACTAGTTTTTATTTTTAAAAACTAGTTTCAAAATAAGAATATTCAACATCCCTCATGATCAGGCAAATGCAAATCAAAGCCACAATGAGATACCACCTTACACCAGCAAGAATGGCACGCATTAAAAAAACAGGGAACAACAAATGTTGGCGAGGATGTGGAGAAAAAGGAACTCTCCTACACTGCTGGTGGGAATGCAAATTGGTTCAACCACTGTGGAAAGCTGTATGACGGTTCCTCAAACTGCTAAAAATGGAGGTTCCATAGACCCCGAATACCACTTCTGGGAATCTACCCAAAGGACACAAAAACATTAATCTAAAAGACACGTGCACCTGAATGTTTACTGCGGCATTGTTTATAATAGCTAAAATATGGAAACAACTCAGATGCCCAAAAATAGTTGATTGGATCAAGAAGATGTGGTACATATACACAATGGAATACTATTCAGCATTCAAAAAAGATAAACACATGCAATTCGCAGCAACATGGATGGAGCTAGAAGGGATCATGTTTAGCGAAATAAGCCAGTAAAAAAGAGAAAAATATCGAATATATATATGAAATATATGGGAATCAAATAAGAAAGTGACATTCAGCAAAAAGGGGGAGAAAAGAGCACAAGGGACTGTGGTGACAGTTCACGGGTGAATTGGTGGTAGGTAACCTACGGGGAATACACAATAATGCAAAAGATAAGAAGAAGAAGAATAAAAAAAACTAGATTCAAAATAGACTAAACTCTGTACTCTGGAGGAATTTTACTTACAGGCTAGAAATGACTTTTCCAACGATGCTTGTCTTCACAGACATGAGAGGATTTTTTAAAATTATTTTTATGGGTGACATATACTACTGTCGGCAACAACAACAGAATAATAGAAATATCTCTAAACATTAATTTTCAAAATGCTTCCTGAAGAGCAAGAGTTTCCGTCAAAGATTATTTTCAAAGATTACTTTCTCATACACTGTTAAAACACTATCTTACCTTAAAGGAACAGACTAAGTATGTCTAATTTTTCAAAAATATCAGCCAGGTTGCATTCAACTGATAATGTCTCGTCATCACAAAGGTCACCAAACTTGAATGTCTACCTTTTTGTGAAGGAAAAACTATTTCAACATCAAGTTCAATGAGTCCTTTAAGCACTGCTATGAGATCATCAGTCAACCTCTGAGTAGTACAAAAGATTTCAAAATTTCTCCCCATCTCATTAAAAGGCACTGTAAAGAATTCTACTACTCAAAGGTCTTATTTTTATGAAAGCAATCAGCTAATGGCATCCATGGCAGGTTAAATGGGATATGCTGAGGTCCCTACTCATAAACAGGTGTGGTCGCCACAACAACCTCTCTGCCCTGCCCACTCTATTCAGCCCAAGTGCTGACTCGTATTAGGAAAGCTTCATTCCTTTGCTTTTTGGTAAGAAAAAAGTACAAGTTTTCATATTTTCTTCTCATACCCGAGGGGATCAATTGTGTGACATATTTTGGAGATCGCTGCTCTGAATAACGTACTTGGAAAAAAAACTTTTTATGCCACAAGAAGATAAAATGGCTTTGCTAAGGCAAGAAGAGAGGGCAATGGGATTCAGGGCGATCTCTGAGAGGTGTATTATCACCATTCCCTGGACCCTGGCCCCCACCCCAAGGCGGCCACCTCTGGGGAGGGGACATTGAGGAAACCACCCAGTCAGTCCAGTGTGACTCTGAGTAAAGGGGAGCTAGTCTTTGATTTTGTTGATGCCAGGCACCCTGGAAGACAGATATGAGGCACCTGGAGAACCCCACCCACACTCCTGCTGTGACTTCTGAGCTGCCTGGTGACCTAAGAGTTGTGGACAAAAACAATCACAGATGAGTATAAGAAGGGCACAGTCAGAGGTGACAGTGACTAAAGACATGAAAACATGAATACAATGGGAGAGACAACAGCCAGCAGCTAGGAGGGAATGGTGTACAGCTCAGAAGAAGATGGGCTGATGATAACACTGAGAGTTCCCCCCCGCCCCCCGCCGAGAAATTCCCCACTGCCTCCACCATTTCCATGGAGAGTGACTCCTCCAGGACAAGAGAAGAGGACGAAACTCAATATGGTTTGGGCAACATCTCTGCCACCAGACATAACAGAAAGTTCAAGGTAAAACTTCAGTTCAGCAGCAGACGTAGATAACTAGTCTTTTCATTTTTGGATCTGTGGTTTGAGGTTAAGTGTCCACCAGGAATGCTATGCCTTTGAATTTATACAGAAATGCGCAAGGTTACACCCCAGGCTGAGAACACTCCCAGTTCAGCAGGCTGCGATTGCAGGGTGGCCTGGGGTAGAAGGGGAACCACAGCTTTATGCTTCTTTAGTAGTTTTACTTGTTTTATGGCCACCTATAAATTTTGTAATTCAAATGAAGTATAATTCAGGTAGAGTGCTCACTGGCAGGCAGGCCAGTTGTGCGAAAGAAGCCATAGTCATAGGTTCTCCTAGGCCCAGGTACCAGCCCAGGTACTTGGGTATGGTGGCTCACCCGCAGGTGCCACACAGCAGTCTCACAGGAAAACCTTGCGACTTTCCCACAGGATGGCATGACAGACAGGAGCACCCAGATGCTTCCCTGAGCATCACAGAATTCTCTCAAAACTGCTTAGTTTTTAACTTAGAACTCCATGTATGCTAAGAAGTGAAGAACTTGAAGATATGGCAAGTCTGTTCTGGAAGCCTATTTCCCCCTGAAGAGAAAGAAAAGAGGTTCAATCCCAATACACAGAATAGCCTCCTTCCACCTTGTTCTTGTTTTGTTCTGACAGTGCCCAGACATCAAGGAGATGTGGCAGTATCTTGGCGTTGTTGCAAAAGAATTTAAAGAATTTTGAAGAATGTTGGGATAAGCAACAATAAGAAAATTGATTAAGATTGCTTTATCAGGTTAAAGGAGAGGCCTGACAGAGAAACAAAGGAAGCTATTCAAAATGCACTGTAGCAACCAGGAAGAGTTCCTAGAACAGATAGGGGACATGAGTAGAAAAGCTGTTGAAATCCAAATAATTGTGGGGGCAAATTAACAGTAATATAGCATGGTGAGTTTCTTAGTTTTGAGAAGTGCACTGTGATATTCTAAGTTTTGATTTTATCAGGTAATTAACACTAGGGAAAATTAGGTGAGAGGGTCTATGAGAATTCTCTCAACTAGGTTTAAGAGTTGGAAAATATTTCAAGATAGAAAGTTTATTTTTCAAAAAAGAACTATCAAGGCTAAGAAGACCACAGAATAAGAGAATGAAGATGAGAATAAGTGGCAGAAGATAAATTTGATGAATTAGTTGGTTCTAAGTGTGGATATTCCCCTTCTCCAAAGAATTACCTGATCTTTGCCCATCTCACTTGTTTTTTATAAAACACAATTAAAATCATAAGGATATATAGGATCATTATTTTTGTATAGTAAACTTCTTAGTAAGAAAGCCATGTCTGTTAGTGATACTTGGAATAGATACTAACCTCATATGGCAGAGTATGGAGACTGTCAATTAACATGAAGGTGTAAAGCACAAATTACATATGGGATGGTAGTTTTGATTTTGATACAGTTAAATAATTATAATTGTGTAAACGGAATACCAGTTATAACTGCAAAAAAATGTTGCAGTTGTCTGAGTGGACATTCTGAATGCTTCTAAGTATATGCATTATTTTTTAATTTCTAAATAAACAAATGTACTTCAAAAGAAAAATAGGTAACCTTCCCCCAAAAATTTCTTCAAAATTATGAAAGGTGATATTGTTCATTTACATGTGTCATTATGATGTCATTTTTATAATCAAGAAAGGTATACAGTACAAAAAGAGAATAATTTATGCTGGAGACTGGAGAGCAGTGAAACTGCCTGGACAGGAGGATTCAATTTGAGCAGAGAGGATGAAGAAGAGCTTTCACCATGAGAACAGAAGAAGAGCTATGGGCCCTTTTGAGGTAACACTGATTTAAAACATTGACTGTGGCTCAGAGGCATAGGATTGTACCTCCTCCAATGCATTTTTTAAATAAAAAGTACTAATATTATATTCAAAATATTAATATTAATAAAAATTTCAAACAAGTTTTAATTGAAAACTTCCTAGTTCCTGTTCTCATTTCCCAGAGGTAACTGCTGATTACTGCAGTTTTGGGGCTTCCTTCCAGACTTTCTCTGCATATATAAAGATATAAAGATAACCTAACAGAAATAGGATTGTATTCTACATGCTATTATATAATTTGCTTCTTTATTTCATGAAACAATAGATCTGAACATTTTTCCACTTTGTTTATATAAATTTAATTCATTCTTTTGAGATGCTGCATTGTATTTCATTTTACATATAAACCTGAAATTATTTATCCAGTCTCCTATTGATTATCATTTACTGTGTTTCCAGTTTCCTGTGGCAACATTGTGTTCTGATGAGCACCATACTCAGGTCAAGCCCTCTGAACTACCACCTTGGCACCTCCAAAGACTACCTGTTGGGGAACAGGTTATTTCACCTTCCTGAAACTCAGTTTCTTGTTTTAATTGTACAGAATATCTACTATATGGGGAGGTTATGTGGATTGAATGAGCTTATATCAATGAGTAAAACTAAATGGATGAAAATATCTCATAGTTGGATAAATGGATGGACAGGTAGATGTGTGGGTGGCTGGATAAACAGACAGATGGCTAGACAGATGGGTAGGTTGATATAAAGACAGATATACAGCTGATCGGCAAGGAAGCCCAGCGAGGTATAAGGGAATTTTTAAAATTAATTAATAAACTTAATAGCCCTCTCCCCCCCCCTCACAGAAATAGGGAGCAGTAATGGGAGATTTAGATCCACTAAGGTACATGATTGAGCAGCCATTAAATCAAAAGTAGTGCACCTGGAAGGGACAGCTGTCTCACTCAGAAGGTGAGGAGGCTATGTAACTATTCTGGACAGAAGAAGTGGTTCAGACAATAGGAATGGCGAGAACAGTGAGAGAAAGTGGTCCTGTCATTTTAATGGCATGTGTTATCCAGGGAAGGTAATGCTCTGTAAAATCACAAATGCATCCCATACTATAGTCAGAGAAATGGTCAAATCCTCAGAGAAAAGTAAGATAGGGCTCTGTGTCCTAAGACTTTTAAAAATGATGCAGCTATAGATGTGGGAGACGCCAAACCTGACCGAATTACAATACATACATAAATCCAAACCTGACCATACTATCATAAATAGCCCTGGAAAGAAGCAAAAGGAGAGACTCTCAGAAAGCTGATGAAATAAGAAAATATTTAAAAGCAGGAGCACAGCCTTAGAGTCACCTTTGATTACTCCTCTAATTCAATCGGTTCTCAAATCCTTTAAACCATGTGCCTCGTAAAAACCTCCTAGCAGAGTAATCTTCCTAAACCCATTGTTGATCATCCCAGGCCTCTAGTCCTCTGTGGTTTAGGGAATAAAGTCTAAAGTCCTGGCCTGGCACTCAGAGTCCCCCAGTCTGACTGGCACCACTTCCCTCACAGGCCCTACAGACTCATCCCATCCTCAATAATGGCTGCCTGACTGGAATCCTGGGCTTGGAGTATACGTGGTAGATGACATTGAAGCTTAGGGCACACACCCCCTTCCATATGGAAAAGGTCTCCACATGACCTTATCTGGTTCCATTTGGATACTACTCACAAGAACCCACTTCACACTTGGCCTTTAAAAGCTTCCATCCTCCTGTCCCAGTCACCAGAACACAGGATAAGGAGATAACCTAAATCAGACCAAATACAGCCTTTCTAAGAGAGGTCATAGCTGGACAAGGGTACAGATTTGGTCTTTATCTTCCCTGAGATCAGAAGCCACTAGAAAATTGAACAGAGACTACCAGTGACCATCCTACCCACCACAGAGAGAACTAGTCTCTAAGCCCCACAAGGGAAGGGGGCTTCTGTCTGGCATACAGTGCACACATCCTTGTGGGTATAGATGTTATGACACAAACCTGTAATTATAGCCTAAGGAAGCAAACTTCTAGAATAGGCTAAAATTTCAATCAAGTCAGAGAACAAAAAAGTGGCTTGTTTTTTAGCTCTATGCAGAAGGAAAACTAGACATGGAAATTTATCATTTTAGAAATTCTTCTTTTCTTTTACTGATTCTCTTTGATGTTTTCTAAATCCCCAACTCAGTAGATTTTCCAACTCATCTAAATTCCTCAATTCCTCTCTGATGAAGTGGACACAGTGGCATCAATCATTGTATTACTACGATGCCTTCAGTAGCTATAGAAAACCTATTCTTTACGGAGGTTTGTTTTCCTCCAAAGTTTATCCCCCTGTCCATATAAATTTGACCAAAAAATAAAAATAAACAAAAAAACAGACCAGGACCTTGAAAATTGAACTACATCTCAGTTCTGTGGGCATTCGGGTATGATATTTTCTCCCACTGCTCTGGGATATCACCTTGGGAAAACTGTACAATTTCTAGAATATTCTGTAAAAGGAAAGATTCAGACTGTGTAAAACTGGAAAAAAACAAAAAGGCTTCTCCACTATTCACAATCCATGGATTCTGGTTTTTGAACATTAAACTCCATCATCTACCCACCCCCTTGTTTCAGTCCCTGAGGGGTTAAATGTTTAACCAATTCTCAGCCTGTCTGTGTAGGTATGTCCATACCTATGTGAAGGCACAGGCATAATTCTTTCCCATCACACACAGACTCGCTCTCACAGAAATATCACACTTTCTGGCTTTAATATTCATCAGCTTTTCTCCACCCAGAGTCCCTAATTCTCAGTGTGGGACAATGTTTTCCTATTAAACATTTTCCCCTAAGCCTCATTACCTCTCTGTGGTAGAAAATCATTGCGGTGCTTTGGCTGTCTTTGCAGAAAAGGAAATTAATTTACAAAAGAGAGCAAAATAATCTCCAAATAACAAATTCTTCTGAACTTGGAATTTGGCACTTCACAACCAAGTCAGATAGAAGGGGAGGCTATGACAGCTCCACAAATTATAGGGGATAACTGAAATGAACCTGAAATTAACAAGTATATAAAACGGAGTTAAGAAGGGGAGCCAGTGGGAAGCCCTGGCCCCAGAAAACCATGCTATGGAATTGCATTAATGATGAGAATAGCTGGGTGGCACTCTCAGGTTAGGAGGGGTACAACGGCGGGGGGGGTGCAGGTGTTCAATTAAACATAAACTCTAACAAAAAGAACCATACCATCACTTCTACTATAAATCAACAACTTCCAGTTTTTACATTAAACAAATATGCCAAGTGATTATAAACATTGTCCCTTCTTGTCCTATGCTCTAATTATTTACTAAGAGAAAATTACTCTCCACAAGTTACTGAAAGTGGCTTACAGTAATGAGAAATCTTCAAAAATTACGTACGTGAAACTCGAGTCATAAATACTAGCAATACAAATGACCCTTTATCAGCACTCCAGGCATGCAAAACCTTTATACCCTTTTTTAGTAAAAGGGACAAGAACAAAGAAGGGAGAGAGCACAAGGGTCTATAGCGGTAGACTGTGGGTTCTTTGGTGGTGGGTGTACTATGGCAACAGCTGAAGGGGGATCATACACTTCTATTATGGAAACAATGATGTAAACCAATATGAACTCAATAAAAATAAATTTACAAAGGGAATTGGCTCAGGAAACACAGTTGACCCTTGATACATTTGAGAAAATAACCCTTGATAGAATTTGTTCATAGAGTGACATTACTATGGCACATGGTTCTTCTGATGAACATGTGCTCTCCTAAAAGCGGAAAATAATAAAATCAGGTAATATTTGTCCCTGTGGAAGTCTCCCAGGGCCTCGCAAGCTCACCAAACTGTATTAAACTAAAATGCAGATGAAGGTAGTAAGTTACATTAATAAGTGTTGAAATAGTATGAACTGAAACACTTACTAATCTTGTGATGTTGAATAAGTCACTTAATCCCTCTGAGCCACAGTTCCCCATGGTGCTGATGTGAAACTTAAATGAGGTCATGGATATAAAGTGTCAAGTCCATTGCAGATGCCTGCTGAACATCAGTTTATATTTTTTAGGAATTATTTATTTATGCATGCAAGCTAGGGTACAGGCCAGAGGTGTGGGGTGACGACAGGGCTTGCCAGAGACAGAGCAGGGAGCAGAACAGGCAGATCAATGGAAATACACTGCTGAGGGGAGCAGTGGGCAAGGCAGAAGAGGTCTGCCCCACCATGTAGGAATCTTCCTGGCCAGGCGTCAAACTCGCATCACCGCTGCCGACAGCTCCACAGCGCAGCGCTTAACCGCTGCGCCAGCAGGGAGACCCCTGAACATCAGTTTAATACACGCTCTCAGAAAGATGTAAAGGGTTGTGATCTAAGGTACAAGTGTACTAGACTGCACAATCTTCCGTTGTCAGGATCAAGGTTGTAGGGTCACCCACCCCCACAGACAGGTGAAGAGGTATTCGTGGAGGGCTGCAAGGTGTGCAGGCAGGAAAAGGTTGTGCCTGCATCAGAGTATGGCAGGCCTTCCTGACCAGGTCTGGAGTGCCCTTCTTGTTGAACTCTCCAGTGCCCTCCATCCTGAATCCCCCTCTGCACCTGCACTGTGTATGGTCGATCACACTGCGTGGCCATGCGTAGGTAGAGAGAACACTAGATGTTCCTGCCAACCCAAAGCTGAAGGGCAGGGCTGTTTTATTTACCTGTGTGTCCTACCTCCTGACCTCACCCCTGACAGTCTTGCACCATGCCTGTGTTATCATTTGCTGGTCCAAGTATGATGAAGGACCAAATAAAGCCTGGTTTTACCACTTCTATCTCCATGGCTGCTTCACAAATGAAACCCTGCTCTCTCCACTAGGGTGCACAACTTTGAACACTGATCTCTCTTACGGAAAACACTTCTTTTTTCCTTTTGAGGAGAATGCCAAGCCTGATGCTGATGGCTTGGAGAGGGAGAAAGAGCTTCTGCAGTTCCCCCTACCCACCCTTGCCTTCACCCCAAGCACTGACAGTTTTCTGGAGGAGCGCCCCCTGGTGGAGTCTATCTGCCCACAAGGACAGCCTGGCAAATGGCTCTGCAGTGGTTGTCCTGGTCCTGGGAGTGGGTGGAGGAGCCAGGACTGGGTCTCATGAGATTCAGGAGGGGTCCTTGCCTTAGTTGACTGACAGGATCTTTCTAAACCCAGATTTTCTCTCCCGAAAAGAACACAGTGATAATAACACATTCACAGCATCACTCTTAGATTGAGATAATGTATATAAAAGTGCTTTGAAAACACTAAATTGCTCCCCAGACATAAGGCCTTATTATCATGTGGCATTTGGTTCTCCTCACAGCCATTCCCCACCTGCTCCCCCACCCCCACACCAATCCAACACCACCGGGCTCTTTAGCTGTGCTGAATTAAGTCCCCACATATGTGTCAACACAAAGCTCTGAACAGTCCCTAGCACCAACCAATATATGAGCAGAGACTCCAGCCAGTTAAGGGGGTGTCCCACCCCTGGGGATGTGAGGCAAAAGGAAGCATGTGTTCCAAGATTCAGAACACAGAACCTATGATTTACATGACTCCTCACTCTCTTCCTCTTTGCCTCCCTCCTTCCCTTCCTCTCGCTCTCCCTCCCTACCTCCCTACCTCCCTCCCTCCCTCCCTCCCTTCCTTTCTTCCTTCCTTCCTTCTCCATTGGTCTTTCCCAGCAGCCATAGATTTTCTGTTTGGGCTACAAGTCTGCTAGTGTCTAGTGGCTGAACCTGAGTGGCTCTCCCTACAACCTTCACTCCCAGTTGCTATTTTGTTTCTCCATTTAGTGAGATAACCTGAAACTGCTTACCTCTAAAGTTAGAAAAGCCCCCAGCTCAGCTAAGTAGCACTGACAAGTGCCCGTCAAACTCCATGAATTGTTCAAAAACTCTAGTCAAAAATGAGACCTTAGGAAATTACACTGCCTACAGCCACACCAGTTCCCCAGTGGGCAAGGATGAAGACTCTGCCGTCACAGTGTTGTTTCCAGTACAGCCTGGGCTGGCTAATGGCTCTGCTGCGTGGAGTAGAGGCGCCAGAGTGGAGTCTCTGTGAATCTCAGGAGTGGACTCCACCTTGGTTGCATGAAACACTGGGGGGGGGGGTGGAGTCTCAGTGGGAGTCCTGGAAGGAAAGATGGTAGCTCTCTACTCTGGAGAAACCATCTGTATCAGGGACCACCACTAGCCCAAGAAGGCTGGGTCTCTCAGCACAGAGGAGGGCTGTGACAACCTCATGCTTAACGAGTTTGCAAGATCCTGGTCTCAGAGTCCTTAGTACTGCTAAGCACATGGTAGCAAGTATGGGAGTCCTAGTTCAATGAACCCTCCCCCTCCTTGTTGCCCCAAGTCAGAACAGGGACCTCACAAGTGCCTGAAGGGAGTCAACAGAGTATGAAGAGGGGTCAAAGTCTCAATGACCTGAGCAGATAAACAGAGCAAGGGTCCACAGAAGGTGAAAACTGACCATCCTGAGTTAGAAGTTGAAGCTCCTTGCTCAACACCCAATCACTGGGTATGGGGCCACATTCTGAGGACTCTTAAGTTTTGGGGGTGAGGAACTGAATATACTGTTCAGGTTTGGGAGGGGAGGGACTTGCTCAGGTCTAATCTGCCAACTTCCTTTTCCTCCCAAACCCCCTACCCTCAACTGTAACACCCCTGCTCTGGGACAAGCTAGCAACACAATGATAAGGAAGCCTTGGTTCCTACACTTAAGGCACTCAGGAACTTACAAGGAAAGATAGACAGAAAAGCACAAATTTTAAAACATAGCGCCAAGTGCTCTACTGGGGGATAAAAAGTAGATTCTATGTGAGTCTAGAGGTAGGTCCAGCCCAGCCAGGGGAATCTGTACTGCTGACACCGGAGCTGAGGATAATTTTTCTACTCACTTTCCTGCTATACCAGTATATGGATTTTGGGACTTGTTCCTAAGACAGCTAAAGCCCATCCCAGGTCACTTTTCATGTGGAACAGCATCATCTTTTACACACAAAATGACTCTTTTAACCTATTCCTCCATATGCAAATGGGCTTGAAGCCTCCTGGATTTCATTTCTGAATTCTCTCTCCACTCCATCCCTTCCTTCCTTCGTCCACTGTCACTGCCTTAGTCCCACCTGCTGTCCATCAATTTTCTACATAATTTGTGTGTCAATAATTGTACCAAAGAGGAGAAGGAAGCAACTATATTGGAGTAGGTTTTGTATAATGTTAAAATAAGTTATCATCAGTCTGAAATAGAATGTTTTAAGTTAAGATGCTAATTGTAATCCTCAGAGCAATTACTAAGAAAATAAAGCTGAAAATTTACAATAAAAGAAATGACAAGGGAATGTAAAGGTTACACTAAGAAAAATCTGTTTAATATAAAATAAGGCAGTAATGGAGGAAAAGATAAGCAAGACATAAGACATATAGAAAGCAAATGGCAAAATGGAAGATGCAAATTATATGCTAATAATAAATGATTATATTAAATGGGATAACATTCTCCAATTAAAAGCCAGGATTGGCACTACTAATATTTTTAAAAGATCCCACCACTGCAATCTAGAAGGAACACAAATTATATTTGAATACACAATATATAATAGATTGAAAGACAAAGATGGAAAAAAGAAGTATCCTTATCTATGAATTCTAACCAGAAGGGACTACTATCACAAAATAAACTCAAAGATAAAAAGCATTATTAGAGACATAGAAGCACATTTTATACTGATAAAAATGTCGACATATCAGGAAGATATAACAATTACAAGTATATTTGCATCTAACAAGACAACCCCAAAAACATCTGACAGATTGAAGGTAAAAACAGGTCATTCAGCAATAACTGGAGACTACAATACCTCACTTCCAATAACTGATAGAACAACTAGAGAGAAGGTCAAGAGTGAAATAGGTCTGAACAACACTAAACCATCAAGAACTAACAGACTCTACAACACAATCAACAAGAGAAGAAAGCACATTCTCACACATTCTCATGCACACATGGATCATTCCCGCAAGATAAATTATATGCCATGTCATTAAATGAGCATCAATGAAAGTAAAAGGGTAAAATAATACAAAGCATACCATCTGACCTTCATGGAATTAAGTTATAAATCTACAACAGAAGGAAGTTGTGGAAATCCACAAATACGTGAAAATTAAATAACACATTCTTCAATAACCAATGGGTCAAAGAATAAACCACAGAAGAAGGTTAAAAATACTTTGAGGTTAATGGAAAAATAACACAATATACCAAAACATGGCAGGCAGTGAAAGCAGTGTGTCAAAGGAAATTTGTACATGTCCATGTTGTTAGAAAAAAATTAATATCTCTAATTGGTAATATAACCTTCCTCCTCTAATAACTAAAAAGAAAAAAATACAGTAAACTAAGCCCAAAATAAGCAAAGGGAAGGAAATAATAAAGATTGGATGAAAATAAATGAAAAAGGCAATAAAGTAAAAACTGAAAAAACTAATTGCCAACAATGACAAATCTCTATTTGATCAAAAAAAAGAAGGAAAGATTCTAACTGCTCGGCTCAAAAAATCAAAAAGGGAACATTGCTTCCAATCTTATAAAAATAAAACAGATTATAAGAAAACATTATGAATAACTGTTTGACAACAAATTATATAATTTAGAGGAAATTTCTAGACAAAGCTACTGAAACCACCTCAAAAAGAAATAGAATGTCTGAATAGAATTGGTGAATAAACCTATATCCAGTAAATAAACTGAATTAGTAATTTTTAAACTCTCCACAAAAAAAGACAAAGATGTCTTCGCTCACAAATTCTTACTTAGAGAAGATTTAATGTCAAGCCTTCAGAAACTCTTTAAAAAAATAAAAGAGGAGATGGGAACATTTTTATTCTATCAGGCTAATATTACCCTGAGACTAAAATCCATTGCAAAAAAATCGTAGACTAATATCCCTTATGGATATAGACACAGCAATTTCCAACAAAACGAAATCCAGCAGCATATAAAAAGGATTATACACCTCAATCAAGTGATATTTATTCTAGGAATGCAAGATTTGTCTAACATCTGAAAACCAATCAATATGATACACCATATTAACAGAATAAAGGACAAAAAACACATGATTATCTCTATAGATGCATAAAAAGTATTTGAAAAGAAATCCAACAACTTTTCATGATAAAAACAGACAAATTAGGAATCGAAACAAACTTTCTCCCCGTGATAAAAGGCATCTATAAAAAATCCACACTTGATGAAAGCCTGAATGCTTTCCTTCTGTCTAAATCAGGAACAAGCAAGGCTGCCATGTTTTCCACTTCTACTCAATATTGTTGGAGGTTCTAATCATGCCAACTAGGCAAGAAAAAAAAATGCAAAGGTATCTAGAAGTAGGAAAGAAGTGAAACTATCTTTACTTGCAGATAATATGTACTTGTATGTAGATAATCCTAAGGTATGCCCCCCCAAAAAAAATTTCTATACAATATAATAAATTCTGAAAGGTTGCAGAATACAAGATCAACACGCACGCGCGCGCACACACACACACACACACACACACACACACACACACACCAGCAGCTGCATTTCTACATACAATGAAAAATCTAAAAATGAAATAATAAAACAATTCTATTTACAGTATCATGGGAACAATAAAATACTTAGGAATAAAATCAACAAATCTAAGTGATAACAACTACAGGGATTCCCCAATGTAAATAAATTTCTCTGGGAGAGATTCAGGTTCAGACCTAAATGTAAAAGATAAATCAATACAACTTCTTAAGTAAAATCCACGACACTATCTTCATGATTATGAGGTAGACAAATATTTCTTAAACGGGACACACACACATACACAAAAATACAAACAATGGCCAGTTATATTTTATTAAAATTAATAATGACTGCTCATCAAAAGATACTAGAGAGTGAAAAAGACAAGTGAAAGGATGACGAAGATAACTATTTAAGGTCTCCCTACAAAAAAAAGTACATTTTTTTAAAATGTTCTTACTAATCAAGAAGAAAAAGACCAACAACCCAACTGAAAAAGTAAAGCAGGCTAAAGGATAAACAGGTCCTGTACAAAAAACACTATCAGCAAGTAAGAATGTGAAATGATACTCAACATCTTCAGTTATCAGGGAAATGTGAATTAAAACCATAATGATACCACGATACCCCTTCAAAAGACCTAAAATTAAAAAGACCGACAGCACTAACTGTTGGTGTGAATACAGAGTATCTGCAACTTTTACACATTGCTGGTGGGAGGAAAATCTCTTGCAAGTTCTTTGGGACAATATTTGGTGGCATCTTCTAAAGTTAAATATTTGCCTACTTTATAATCGCACAATCCCATTTGTGTATATGTATCTGTGAAAAATAGACACATAGTCATCCAAAAAACATGGATAAGAACATCAATAGCAAATGTGCTCATATTACCATGAAAATAGAAATAACCCAGTGTCCATCCACTAGTGAATGGATCAGTAAGCTGTAGCACATTGTACAATGGAATTTACAAATAAGAAATCCTGATAGACATAAGAGCATAGGAAATTCTCAGACAACATATTGCGTGACAGAAACCTAACATAAAAAGAGTATGTCCTAGATGCTTCTATTTATATGAAAACAAACTGATGGTATGTAAGTTACCTCCAGGTGAGGAAGAGATGAAAACTGGGCTGAGATTGGAGTGCAATCAAATTTTCTGTAATACCAGTAAGTTCGATATCTTGATCTGGGCGATGGTTACACAGGAGTCAACACATATAAAATTAAACCAAACTCTGCATTTAAAATTAATGTTTTTATGCACTTTACCAAATCATGATTTAAAAGGCTTTTTTCAAGTCACATCATCACATATAAAGTTAAAATGCATGAAACAATAGGAAAACAAAATAAAGTATTTAAGAAAAGCCTGCATTCAGGACTCCAGCCTGGCTCTGTCTGGCACCCAGAACACATTCTAGCCTCCCCTGCAACCTGGGGCCTCGTGCTGTGTCTCAAAAAAAGCAGCCAAGAACTTCCTGAGTACGTTTTCCTGACCCAAAGTATTGGTAGCTCATCATGAACTTTCTGTCCACTAAAATTCCTGAGTCTCTTTTTCCCCCATGTACACATAGGACCTATATTCCACATTCTGTTCTTCTGCATATATTAAATTTTTTAATGTTATTACTACTTGTTACTGCAAAATGTAACAACCCTAAAGGATGTCAAAAGCAACTGGGAAGAGAATAATTTCCCACAGGGTTCCCATCCCACAAATCATGAAGTTCAAGGCTCTCTGGTCCCTGTCCACTTGCATATTTAATTTTTATGTGCTTATAATCACCTCACAGATACAATTTTGCTATTATTTTATATACATACAATTATATCATAAATATTTTATAATTATCATTTTTATTGGCTGCAGAATAGTCTATTGTGGAAATACACCCATAATTTATTTGGCTATTTCCTTCTCTGAACATTTAGTTTGTTTCCAATATTTCAGTATGATAAATAGCACTGCAATAAAATCCTTACATATTCACATATTTCTCATTTAAATTATACCATTAAGCTCAATTCTCAGAAATGAGATTATTGGGTCAAAAGAGATGATTCTAGGTAGGCTTTTGCAAAATGGTTGCCTAATTGCCAGCAACGAGCAATGTATAAAGGTATCAGTTTTATCACAACCTTGACAGTATTATTAGTACTTTTTATCTACAACAGATATAAAATGGGTTTCATTTTATTGCAATTGTTTGATTACTCCAGCAGTTGTCCATTTTGTCATGTTTGGTTTTGAAGTTCTAGTATTTAACAAAAGACCTGGCCCTAGGAGCTTAAGAAAAGTCTTTTGAGGGGAATACACAATAATGTAAAAGATATAAATAACAATTTAAAAAAAGAAACAAGAAACATCTTTTGAGGTTAAACTGAACTTTTATCTCCTGATGTCAGGTGTTGATTCCTGCCCTTTGTCCACTTTCAAAGCAGAGCTCTAATGCTGGCCTAGGTGACTTGAATGCAGCAAGGCTTGTCATATACTCTCCCCTCTGTCATTTCTTTCTTTTTTGTCTTTGTGGAATACTCTTTAATTTTTATAAGCTGTACCTATTTAACTTCGCAAATTTTTATCACTTTAAAACTTAAAGAATTATCTGAAAAATCTTATGGTTCATTTTTTGCTCCTTTGCCATACATTTTTCTACTTAATTCCCTAGAACTATTACTTATATTTGGCTCATGATGAGGTGTATGACTAATTTTTCCCAAATGAATAATAAATTCTGCCAACATCATTTATTAAACAAACCTTCCTTTCTCCATGCGGTTTGATTTCTCCTTTATCTTCAATTAAATTGTTTTTATATAACAGTATTTTTCAGACTTTGTTGTTGCTGTAAATGTCTGTTTTGCACTGCTACTAGTATCTCTCCAATTTAATTATTATTGCTTTATATATTCTAAAATCTGTTAATACTATTCCCTTCATTGTTTCCTGTTCTCTGAGTATTTTATATTAACCAGGTTTTCTTTTCCAACAAATTTTCTAATCCTACTGTAAAAGTAAAAAAAAAAATGGATTAGACTGCAATTATAAATTGAGAATAGATTCTTTTATATATTTAGCCAAAAGACTACATCAGGAACATAGTATATCTTCTTGAATATTATTCCCCATTTCTTTCATTAAAACATAGTGAAATGCCAAAGAGCATAGACTCTGGAGGCAGGTTATCTAGGTTTGAATCCCAGCTTAGCAACAAGCTAGAATTACGTATCAGAGTTGCTAAGTGACAGCCACAGAATCTTGATGGCATACGACAGTGAAGGCATATTTCACCTGCTGGTATGACTCTGGGTCAGCTGGGTGGGCCAGACACATTTCTGGCTCAGGTGGGAGGGCAGGGAGTACCCTGGACATATTCTCATCAACAGTCAGCAGTGGTGAGGGAAGGCAGAAACATGCCTTACCACTGAAGGCTGAGGCTCAGAACTTGCGCGCTCACTTTGTCCACATGTCACAGGCTAAAGCAAGTTCATGACTAGATACAGTATCAATGATGCATGGAAGTAAACTCATCAATGGATAGTTAGGGAAGGGGATGAATTTTTCCTGTACAATAGTCTACCACCTGACATGAACTAGGGAAATTTACTTCAAGCTCAAATCTCAGTTTCCCTTTTTGTTTTGGTAAACCAGAGGTGATTGCTCTATCTATGTTATAGGCCTGCCGAGAGGACTCGATGGGATAATGTTTGAAAACCACTCAGCATCATGCCTGAGGAGGGGCAAGGGCTCAATAAATGTCAAGCATTATTATTGTTTTTAATTATAGACCAAACACTACAATTGACCTTTTGCACCTAGGTGGAAGATTTTCAATTGTTCCATGTCAGATTTTATCTTGTTATCTCTGACACATTGTTCCAGTCATTGCAGATATTTAGAATCATCATCTATCAAGTAAATAAACAAATTCCAAGAGAATGACACTAATATGTTCCCATATATTATCTGGCAGGCAGTGTGGCGCTGATGAAATAGCTATCCCTGTTGACTTGTTGTAATCTGCAAATTCAATCACCATGCTACAGCTCTTCACAGATGGTGACTGGGCTGAGGAGGACAGGGTCAACCCTGAAGCCCTCTTTTGATTGACATCAATCAGTAAATCAGTAATCTCTGGGTACACTATGCTGCTTCAAATTCTGGATTTCTTCGCTTTCTCTACAGGGGTCCATCCAGGGCCTTCTATAAATCTGAATATGCTGGCTTAGGAATTGCCACTCCCATTAGTAATCCATGTCCTAAGTATGAATTTGTCCAAGATCTCCATGCATGGGGCCTCGCTGGTGGCGCAGCGGTTGAGCGCTGCACTGTGGAGCTGTCAGCAGCGGGCGATACGAGTCCGACGCCCAGCCAGGAAGAATCCCACATGGCGCAGCAGACCTCTCCTGCCTCGCCTGCTGCTCCCCTCAGCAGTGTATTTCTGATCTGCCTGTTTTGCTCCCGACTCTGCCTCTGGTGAATGCTCTCGCCACCCCACGCCTCTGGCCTCTACCCCAGCTTGTATGTATAAATAAATAAATCTTTAAAAAAAAAAAAAGATCTCCATGCATGGCCCTGTAGCTCCATTCTGACCTTCTCTATCCCCACTAGGGATAGTCACAGTTATTTGCCCAGGTTCAATTCAGAGTTTCCACAGCAATGAGTCTCTAGCCATCCATCCTGAATGCAGCTGTTCTCATCAGCAGCCTGAAGAAACATCGTCCATTATTGACAAAACCCTGGGATTTCTTTGGGCCTTTTGAAATCCCCCTTACTGAAGTCTAGGGAAAGCGTGAGTCTTCCCTGCCTTCCCTTAGTGATATCAGTAAATTGAAAAATCTTCTGAGCCACCTGTCACAGGTTTCCCTCAGTTCTACTTTGCCAAATGGTTCCTTCATGTCATCCACACTTAGAACCCAGGTAGCAATTGTCTTCATCAGATCTTCTATCACATGGGAAATCAAAATGTTAAAAAGCTACAAAATGCCCCATGAAACTGACTGGGATCAGTTTAGGGACCAGCCTTGAACTGTCAAACAGAGAAAGCTAACTGGCCTCCCTGTGGATGAAGAGCTGGGACCAGTTTGCAATAGGCTACACAGGAACCCCAAATTCCAGGGACTGAGTTCTTGGTCCAGACTTGTGACCAATGGATCTCTAGGTGGTCCTCCCACAAACAAGTCCCCATAAGGCAGGCGATCACTCAACAGGTGATCAAGAAAATTGATATACATAAATGGGCAGAAGAGCAAAAAAAACCACCTCTCCAAAGAGGAAATGCAAATGGCCTACAAGTATAAAATGCTCAACATCATTTATAATCAGGGAAATGCAAATCAAAACCACAATGAAATGACACCTCACACCAGTGAGAATAGCCCATGTTAAAATAACTGGCAACAACAAATGCTGGCAAGGATGTGGAGAAAAAGGAATTCTCCTACACTTCTGGAGGGAATGCAAACTGGTCCAACCACTATGGAAAGTTGTGTGGAGGTTCCTGAAATTACTAAAAAGGGATCTACCATATAACCCAGCAATTTCACTCCTAGGAATCTATCAAAAAGATAAACTCATGCCATTTACAGCAACTGGAAGGGATTATGTTCAGTGAAATAAGTCAGAAGGAAAAAGAAAAATATTGGCTGGTTTCACTTATAGGAGGAATACAAGGAAATCAAACAAGGGATCAAGAAAAAAGACAAAACTAACCACAAACTATAATTGTGAGACATACAGCAGGGGAGGAGGAGAGAGAGGGGTCAAGACAGGGGAGGGAAGAGCACGGGGAACTATGGTGACAGCTCTCGGGTGACTGGGTGATGGGAATTATATGGGGATTACACCTCAGGGGAGAAATCAAACATTGTACAAAAATGAACAACATGTAAAAAATAAATATATTTAAATGGAAAAAGAAAATCGACACACAAGGTCAATCTCTCTCAGAGACCCCCTTCCCCAAAACTAGGTTAATTTGTACCCCCCCAAAAAAAAAAAACAGAGACAATAGTGATTTTTTCTTATAAAATACATTCACACATGAAAAATATTAACAGTTATAAATTTTTACTTTGTTTTTCCAAAATCTATCACTTAGAAACTGTGTGCTGTATGAAGAGTACCAGGAAACCCTAAGAGAATTTACATAAGGCTCAGAGGCCCTCCTGCCTCGATTTCTTTGCCCCTGGCCTGGCAAGTGCAGTCTAATGGAAGCTAATGTCTCTATGGTGTGTGTCTTGTCTTTCTTAGAATCCGAACATGTCAATTCTATTCTCTTCTTTCTTTTCTCATTAATATAAAAGCATTTATTATCTCTAATTTGATTATCAAGTTTTTGTTCTGTTTTCAAGAAAAATAAAATAACCAAGGATCAAACTGCGATCATCTCCTGCAGTGATTATCCAGAAGGCCATGTCCTGCCAAGCACTCTGATTCCCATTCATCATGCCTCAGGACCCTGTTCCACTGATACGCTGACCTGCAGTCAAATGACTGGGAATCCCTCCCAGGAGTGGGGCTCCTTCAGAGTGGGCGAAGGCAGACTGAGCTGTGCTCATCAGCCCATGCCTGACCTCTTTCCAGAGAAGGGGGTCCCCCCTTGCAGCTCCCTCTGGCCTTAAAGGAAGGTTCCAGGCTCTGCTTCATCCCAGGGGCTAGCTACTCTTCCTCTCATGAAAACCTGAACTTTCCCCACAGGTCTCGTGCTTGCCCCTCACAGGCTGAGGCCCTCCCATCTGTATGCACCAGTAGCAGGACCCCCGCATTCCGGCTGACACCCTGAGTCCCAGGCAACAGTCCTCCAGTGTCCCTATAGCAGCCCGAAAAGGAACAGCAACTGCTCTCTCACCCACAACACATATCTCTTTATTTCTGAAGGTGCTCTTTGTAAAGTTATGCCTTCAGGTCTGACAGTCTTCAAAAGCCCCAGATGACAAGCAAAATCAGAAATGCAGAGTTGCCGAGGACCCGGGAAAATATACCGTGTTGGCACAGTTCTGCTCCAACCATGACGGGAGCTGACCTGTAAGATGCGGGACCTCAAGTGATATGAAATCTCAAAGGGACCACTCTCCTTCTCCTGCCTCATATGGAGGGCACTTAAGGGGCACTTATTTCTAAGCAGCAGGTGCTGGTCCAGTGTAGTCTTTTCCCTCAGATAAAAGCCCAATCCCTGGAGGAGAGTTTCATGCAGCCTGGGGAGAAGCCAGGGATGCTTAAATCCTGGGACACACTTGCTTACACATTTAATTTGGAGCTCAGTCACCGCCACTATAAATGTGATTAATGTTTTCATTGGAGGGTTGATAGTTTGAAGAGGAGAGTAAAAATGCTAGAAAAGTGGTGGGCATGTAATAAATGCTCAGTAAACGTTTTTCTTCCATTCTGTAATGGATTGCGGTGAAACCACAGGTGCTGGAGGCAGCACAGACACCGCCCCGGGCAGGCCAGCAGTGAGGAGTGAGAGGAATGACAGGGATGAGCCCATGAGAAGAGACCTGTGATTCGCCTGCGGATGCGTGCCCACCCAGGGCGACGCTGACGCCCCTTGTAAGACGCATTGTGCCAGCCACACAGACACACTTCTGAGGTGGGTTCAGCCTCCAGGCAGTGAGTTTTCAACTCTAGAGGAAATAGAAATCTGGAAGACAGGGAAATAATAATATCTATGGAACATTTCTAGCAGTATGAAGTAAGGAGATTGGAGCAAGGCATCCACATGCTCTCACTCTTGCACAAACACATAGAGGCTGTCTCTCAGGACACAGGACATAATGCCATGGGGTCATCTCCTTTTCCTCCCTGGATTAGATTCCAAACCCCTATCCTCATGCAGAAACACTGAGCAAACTATGTGGTAAACATCCACTACATGCACACAGCATCTTCCCCACCCACCCCATCAAAGAAATAGCCCCAAGCCATGTCCTCAGGGTTCAGCTCAACACCATGCAAATGTCAAGGCTACTCTTCTCACCTCTGACTGTCTACCAGGCTAACAGACCATGGTCTGCCACAAGAAGTGCCAGCCAGAGTCCAAAATCATAGTGCATTTCATTATAAACATTTTCTCCATGAGAGCTGGGTGGCTTACCACAAAGAACATATTTAATCAACTGGCACAACATAAATAAAGCATAATAAATTAGAACAAGAGAGAGGGGAATACAATTGTGCAAACATAAGAATTAATGGCCTTGACCTTCTTGGCAGCAAGAGCAGAAAAGAGACGTGGATTCAGTTACACAGATCACATTGCCAGAGAGAAAGAAACAGACATTCACTAAATTCTGAAAGAAATTCCGCCAAATTTTATAATGAACAATTTATTCAAAGGACAAAGCAAATATTAGTTGAATAGTGACTGCATGCTGGGAACATCATGAGACCCTGATGTAGAGGGGCACCCTGCCCATAGGAACTTCAAAGCAGATGACGCAGCATGGAAGGGCTGATAAGTAGCAGGCTGACCTTCCTCCTGCCACCCTGCACAGTGCGCTACCTGCCCGCTGTCACAGTAGCTGTGTTTGTGCACACCCTCCCTGCATGGATATGGTTCCTTCTCACAGATGAAGAAAGCAGGGTTCATTAAGTGCTATCATCTTGGCCAAGTTCATGAAATCAGTTGAGTGACAGAGTCACATTCTCTGATCCCCATGTCCAACTTCTTTCTATTCTGTATCAGCAACAGTAGTAGTCACAAAGGTTGTGCCAAATTCTATTTGACTGGTTTCCTATAGGACCTTTATTAACAGCTGCCATTTTTGTCAGGGACTCTAAAGGAGTCTGTGGGCATAATGAAGGCCAAGTGCAGAGCTTTCTGGTGGTCTGGCTTCTTCAAGGATAGCACCGAAGACCAAGGGCACAAATACATAGAGGAAGGCCCACATGAGACTCATGACCTACAGTCCTGTCTCTACATCCATTGGATACTCACAACATCACCTGGAGAGCCCCCACCTGCTACCAGATCTGTGTCTTCCAGAGGTAGGCTGATGTTTTCTATATGAAGAGACAAGAGTGTATTTGCTAGAGCTATCAAAACAAAGTACCACAAACTGCATGGCCTAAACAACATAAATTTATCCCCTCCCAACTCTAGAGATCATAAGTCCAAGGTCGAGGTGTCAGTTGGGTTGGATTCCACTAAAGAATGTGAGGAAAAGATCTATTCCAGAGCTCTCTCCTTCACTTGCAGATGGCCACCTTCTCCCTGTGTCTTCACATCTTCTCTCTGTGCTTATCTGTCTTTGTGTCCAAATTTCTCAAGGCATATTGGGTTAGGGTCCTCCCTAATCTTCCCATTTTAACTTGATCGCTACAAAGACTATTTCCAAATAAGATCACATACTGAGTTACTGGGGTGAGAAATTTGAGGGCGGACACAGTTTAATCCATAACTGAGGCTACAGCTCCAACATCTTCTGGGATGAATGCTGGTCCATAGGGCTCAGGGAGTGTCCAGGAATCCAGGCAGAAAATAGGCCTGCCCAGTTTCAGCATTTTCCACAGCCCTACTCTGAGCCACCTTTTTCTGTTGCCAAAATGATTTCAGTAGTCTCCAAGTTAGCCTTCAATGATCACCCCATCCAGGCTCCACACAGCAGCCACAGGGAACTTTTCAATCAAAACACAAATCTGATAATAGCAGCCACTGCTGAAAAGCCCTCACTGGCTGCCCACTAGCCTCAGGGGAGAGACAAAGCCACTCAGCCTCATTATGTTCCAAATGCTACTCTGGGCTTGGAAGGCTCTTTTCTTCCTCCCTCTACCACCTGGGACTCACCTAGACCTGGCAACAATGAACTTCCTCTGCACTGTTAGATCCCAGCCCAGACATCTGCTCACCAGGATCTCCTGTCCAGGACCACAACTCCCAGTGTGAGGGCATCAAGTCTATTCTGCTCACCACTGGGTCCCCAGCACCTGCAAGTGTTGCTGGCGCGTGAGCTTGCTCAGTATTTGCTTAAGTGAAGACAACGTGAACAGTGATGCATTTAAGTGATTGGTGCTGTATTATTTTTTCTTTTTAATACTTACTAAGCCCTTGATAGACATAGATACATGTATATATCTAGATAGATAGATGATAGATAGATGATAGATAGATGATTGATAGATAGATAGATAGATAGATAGATAGATAGATAGATAGATAGATAGATAGATAGACAGACAGATATCATCACACGAGAAGCTTTAGAAATAAAGACAACTCTTATTTCCATATCCTAAGGGAACTGAATTTCTGAGACCAAAATGACTAAGTTCACAGAGGTAACGCAGTGTGACTCTTGGTTCTGAGTCCTCTACCACAAAGCTCCACTGGCCCCAAGCCAAAAGTGACCTAGGACAGCTCCTCTCTGAGTGTTCCTGGTAAGTAAACAAACTGCCCTGCTCCTTCTTCACCACAAAACATCCTCATGCTGCCCCCTAGAGGTCATGGGGTGAAAGGCTGACAGAGCAGTGAGGAGAGCTGACTGAGTTTCCAGAAAAGCCAGCACGGAGCCTGTGTCTAAGTGTGTTGTAATGAATCCATCACTGGACCTGGAGCCCCAGATGAGGCATCAGACCCTGCTTCTGCTACATACAGGCACGGGAACTTGGGAAAGTCACATGACTTCTCTAAACTCCACTGCCCTCCACTGCAAAATGTGGGCAATAATGAAGCCCATTTCACAGAGAGGACTCAGGAGACAGCACATGCAGGAAAAGACAGTTGTTTCTTCCTCTCCCCGGGTGACATGTACCTGGGCAGCTCCAGTGTGAAGGGGCCACCAGTTTCCCCAAAACTGTGCGACAGTTCAACCATTACCCACAAGCTCAGAGAATCAGGAACTAACCAACAGGCTGCATGCTCTGGTCCAGTCCCTGGAATAAATGTCCAACAGCCAACCGGCTTGCCAGGAATAGCCCACCTCTCTGCAAGAAGAGAACAAGCTAGACCTGCTTGGTTTTGCTCTATTTTATTCCTTATAATATGCAGGCAATGGATATGAATCGCAGTAACTCTGGGGAAAAGTCCTCGTGGGTTGTCAGCCTTTGTAGAAGGGGATCTGAAAGCACTTGGCTGCCAGGAATGCTAACTTCACAAGGGCCTGATGGCCTGTCCAGCTTTAGATGGGAGCTCAGTGGTCACTAGGAACCCTGGCAAAAGGCTTCATGTCAGTCTCCTTCAAGTGGTGCCAAAGCTCCTCCGAGCTCTGCCTTCTACCCCAGGCCCCCCGGCAGACTAGCATCCTGATGTCACATGTCTTCATCTAGAAGCGTTGCCTGAAAGACCCAGCCTTCTCTTTCCTTTACTGCCACTCTGTGTTTGCCCACCCTACTGCTCCTTTGATGCCTGCATTTACTCAGTGAGTCCTTCATTTACCAAACGAGTGCCAGCTATGGCCTGAGGTGGACCCTCAAAGTAATTTATGATATAACACCAGGTTGTGACAGAAACTATGGGATAAAGCAGAGTAGAGGCCAGAGAAAGGCAGGGAGGTGCTATTTTAGGAATTGTAGTTGGGAATGGCCTAGCTCTGGTGAAGCATCTTGGCTCAGAGACCCCAACAAGGTAAGGAAGGAAGCCTGAGGGTGTCTGGGAAAAGAGATCCAATAGAAAGGACAGTCAATGCCACAGTTCCACAGTGGGAGCTTGCTTGGTGTGTTTGAGGACCAAAAAGCAGGAGCCAGATAAACCTGGAGGGAGGAAGCAGGAAATGAGCCAGAGGGAGCAGCAGTCATATCATCAGAGCCTGGGTAGAAGCAATGAAAAGAACTTTGTGTCTTATTCTAAGTGGGAAGAGAAACTGTTGAATGCATTTTGGGAAAAAAAAATTATCTGAATTATATTTAAGAGGGTCAGGCAGCTGCTCCATGGGAAACTGTCTCTTGGGGTCAAAGGTGAAGCACAACCACCCCTGCGGACTCCTGTGGCCAAGGGTGGCCCAAGTGTGTTGGTGGCAGGAAAGGAGGGAGGTGGGAGGAGGGGCTGAGCCCGGCCCTTGCAGCTGAGATTTGCGACAAGCTGGGGCCTCTTGGAGCCTCAGTGTTTGCCTCTGAACTACCCCAGGGACATGTGGGTTCTAGTAGGACCACAAGAAGATAACAAGTGTCAAATGGTTTTCCAGAGCACCTGGCTCCAATCAGGACTTTCTTTCCCTTCTGCTATTATCTCTACCTCTTGGGGAGAATTTTTCCTGATAGGGTCCGCTGCAGCTAAAAAAGGGACCCCCCTCTGAGAAGCCCAAGTTTCTCAGCAAGAGCAATCCACCCACAAAAGCAGGTAAACACAAGAATCTCTTAAATCAGAACCTTAAAAACCATCATAAAAAAGACAATCTGGCACTTTTACGGCTCCCAAAAACCACTTTAGAAACACAAGTAGCATTCACTTGAGACATTCTGTTGCTGATCCAATTAGCCAACTTGGGGCTGGGAAACAACACAGATTTCCAGAGGCTGGCTGTCTCCAAAGAGGGGGAACTGCCCTCGTGGGCACAGACACTAGCCATGACCTGCACACAGGCTTCAGGGAGCCAGGGGGGCAGCCCTTCTCCTGTTCCCACCATTGAAGTGAGTGTAACTAGACCTCTTTTGCTGGGTTGGCAAGTAAAGAAGTGGACTCGATCTCCTTCTGTCAGGTTGGCCTGGGAGCTGGAGTAGGAGCTAGTTCAACCAGGAAGGCGGGGGCAACCACTTGCAGCAGGCAGGGAGGGGAAGACAGGAGCAGGGCATGTGTGCAGATTTACCAGTTAGGACTACACTGCCTCGTCCACAGCTGTGGGGCCAGAACGAGCTTCCAGACCCTGTGGATGGTCAGCAGAAGCAGCCACAGGAGGGTTCATGGAGTCTCAAGGGCAATGCCCAGCTGACCCCTCAAAATGATGCTCAGTTGCTCAAAGACACTCTCTTGCCAAGTCTCCATCAATGGAGGGAGGAACAAGACTCATCACTAGGGCCATGGACTCAGGGACTGCTGAGAGAAGAGCTCCTGTGTATCCTTCAAGGCACTGCATCATTCTGTCCTGTGCCCCTTGAACCTCTCAACCTCAACATGTCCAGACTGAGCTCTTACCGCACCTGCTCCTGCCCTTCCTACCCTCTCCTCTCTTCTCTAGTCTCCTGGGTGTCAGCCTCTCTCTTCCATGCCCTGGCCACTGGGTTTCAGGAAGTTGCCCAAACCCAGCTTTCCTCTCCACTCTCCATGACATTTCAGTGGCCTCATCCCCTCTCACCAACCACAGAGGGCGGCCCCAGCACAGCACCCTGGCTTACTTCCCACCCCACTGGTCTCCCTTTGTGCTGCCAGCAACTCTCTTACAAGGCTCCTCACAAAGGCCCTTTGCCCCCGCTCCCCAGCCCTGGCTCCCCAGTCTCATAAAAGAATTGGACTGGTTAACACAAAACAAGGAAGAGAAACAAGAGTTTCCCTCTTTCCTATAGACCTGCCATACCCAGCCTAAGCCCAAGTCTCCTTCAAGGCCCAGCCAGGGGTGTCTAATACCCATCTACCACCTGGTTCCTGGGACCAAGACACAAATGCTCATGCCAAGAACAGAGCTAATGGGCTCCTCCCCCAGTTGTGGTGCTTTTCTACAGCTTCCACAGGCAGGTGAGATGGACCGGGTCCAATACCTGGAGCTGAAATGGGGTAAGACATCTATGAAAGACCCTCAAATGCCCTGGTACAGTTTGCCAGCCCCTGGAAAGAAGCAGCAGACCCAGGTAGCTCTGGGAAGCTTCCAGACACACCATGTTACAGACAGTGAGAGTGAAACCCAGAAAGGAGAAAGGACGTGTACTCCATCAGCAATAGATTCAGGACCCTTCATGTTCCCTGACAATGAACACCCCACCATTCACGCCCCCTTCCCAGGTCCCAAAGAATAATCATAGGGGCGACTCAGGGTGCCTGCCAGGAGGCCTAAAAAGGAGACCTCCCACGCTTAACAGCAACTCTAATTCAGTTCACCTCCATTAACACCCTCCTGGGTGCTAAGCACTAGGTGAAGCTTAATCATTTACACCAGGCATTCTCAACTTCAGCACTACTGACAGTTGGGGTGGATAATTCTTTGCGTTGGAGAGCTGACCTCTGCATTTCAATTCTTTGCCACACTCCTGGCTCCATTCACTAGTCCCACAGCTCTCTATGTTCTAGTCACGACAACCAAAGTTGTCTCTAGACATGCCCTGAGATAGAAAACCTTCTCAAGTGGAGAACCACTGCTATACACCATGTAATCCTCATGCTCAGATTTCTATTCCAAGTTGCAATGAGAATATGGAGACTTGGGGAGCTTTTATTGACTAGCCTATTGTCACCAAACAAGCAGTAGAGCTCATGTTTGAACTCAGGGATTTCTGACTCAAAGCCCAGGGCATTTTCCACATGAGTTTGTCTCTTAATGCAAAGAGCTACACTAAGTGGCTGCCTACTTCAGTCTCCTCCAATTGTAGCCAAGATTCGATTGATAAGATAGAAGTTTCCACCTATCTAACTGGGCTATGGCCTTCAAAGGCCTGTGGTAGGGCTTACCACATGGGACATCAAGATTCTGGGGCAGGTGTTCCTTGTAGGAGCTACACTCAGCAAAAATCCAATATTCCCAGGGGTTCAAATGGTGGCTCAGTGCCTGCAGAGTCCCTGGAATGCCAATCCTGTCCCCCATGATCACCACCTGGTTGAAGAGTTGTGTTTATGTGTTTCTCACTGCAAGGTTCTCTTCCATCCACCTTTCTCTATGCAGAATACAACTTAGTGCCTAGAGAAAGTTCCACCCCTAGACCCAGTTGCACTTGACCTCCCAGGTTTGGCTACTCAGCACACAGGGAGAAGCAAAAGTAGAACAAGCCAGCAATTATCTGCCTGTTTCCCCCACTGTTGGCTTTAGATGGGGAATAGAAGCCTGGCTCAGTCTTTAAGTACAAATTCTTAACAAGTGGTTTCATCTCTCAAAGCATTCATTTACTCTCCAACAGAACAAAAATAATAATATGCACCTACCAGGGATGTAGTGGAAATAAAACAAGATGTTGGCGGCTAAATACCTGCCACAGTGTCTGTTGCATTTGAGATGCCCAATAAATCATTCATTTAATAAAATTATGAAACACTAAGCA
Organism: Scalopus aquaticus; assembly: GCA_004024925.1. Taxonomy (NCBI): domain Eukaryota; kingdom Metazoa; phylum Chordata; class Mammalia; order Eulipotyphla; family Talpidae; genus Scalopus; species Scalopus aquaticus. The sequence goes on from PVIJ01008277.1 coordinate 45,804, forward strand.
TGGACTAGGAGAAAAGCTTTGCATGCCTCCTGGGTGTTTTGAACTTACAGATAGATTGGGTGAATACATTAATGTTTGCTAAGAAGCCCAAGGTAAGTCACTCTGCCACATTTGGGGCAGCCCAAATTTAATGGAGAAAAACCTGAAAGGTAATGAAGTTATCTCAGATTGCTTTTGTCTTAAAGGCAATCACCTTCAGATAGAAAACCCAGAATACTTCCAAATGAGAAGCTCTGGGTGAACCCTTGATACACACCAAAGCAGACAGTCAAAGAAAAAAAAATAATACAGGCTGTTTTCTGAGGCATTTTTTATATTCTCTTGGGGAAGTAGCATTAATGTGGAGACAAGCCTGACAGGACAGCCAGCCGGGGGAAAACACCACCTGTAGATACAGCATAGTGCGGAGAATCTTAGCATTGTAACCAAATCCTTCTTGGGAAGGAGCCACACTGGGAGAAGAGACTGATCTGAGCAAATGAAGGCAAATGAACACTGGCCATAGAAGTAATAAAGGGAGCAGGAATGCCAGGGCCTTCTGAATTTGTTCTGGCTCGTTGGTCAGCTCAGCCTGCATTTGTACCTAAGTCTTAGATCTATGTAATTTTCATTTATTCAACAAGTGTCTGTTGAACAAACAAGGGCAAAAAAAAATGTCCTAGGTACTGAAGATACAACAAAGGACAACATAGATAAATTTCCTTGGGGTGTCCATGGGGGGGGGGGGGGGGGGGAGCAGCAGTGGCCATCTGCTCAGTTCATTCCAGAGCCGGGATTCTTCCCAGTTCTCCATTCAGTACCCTGGACAGAGCAGCCCCATCCCTGTGTGGCTGGGCCTCCCAGGTGTGGGTGCTGACTCCAAGGTGAGACTACATTCCTGAACTCCAGACCAATGTACAACTTCTCCTTAGCTTGCTCCTCCACTTAGGGCCAGTCTGAGGAAGGAGGGGTGAATCCCAGCAGAAACCAGACAGCTCCATGACACCTAAGTCTCCAATTTGTCCCCAGTTTGCCAGTTCCCCAGGCTAGTAGCTCTTACGGTCTTTCCTGGAGTGGGTCACTGTCCCAACCTTCGGAAGGCTCATTCTATGAGGACCAGGTCCTTCCTCTCAGCCTCATGTCAGCCAGTACCTTCTCCCTCTGCACCTCCATTTCTTCCACCTGGAATGCAGGACACTTCCCCCATCATTGCTTGTTCCAAGCACTCTCATCCTTCAGGTTCAAATTTAAGTGATACTTCCTCAGGGGCCTTCCCAGACCCCACAGCTGAATCAGATCCCTAGAAATACCATCTCACAGCTTAACATCCTCAGCTTCTCCATCACAAACATCATAATTTGTACTATTTTGTGTGACAGAGCAGTAATTTCCTTCATCTCTACCTGTCCAACTAACTGAAAACTCCATGTAGGAAAGTAAAACACGGAATTTGTTTGCCAGTGATTTCCCCTGCACCTCACACAGAGACTGGTATTAGGTAGCAGCTCAGTAAGTAACCATTGTGCACAAATGAATGAACAGCTGGTATGTTCACTCTACCCTCAATTATTCACCTAATTCCCACACATTCTTCACAATTCAAGTGTTACCTCCGATTCTTACTTCCTCCACCTTCCTGGCACATGCGCACGCACGTGCGCGCGCGCACACACACACACACACAAAATCATAGGAGATTATGGGTTTTCTACTGAAATGCTGTTAAGAATGATGAGAAGGAAATAATGAAGACTTTTCTAGAACTCAAAGTACATGCAAAAGTCCAGGGAATAAAAAAGCAAAAATGCTGAGGCAAGGATAGAAGAGTGAAGACACTGGATTTCAGAAGGCAGGAGGACAGGGTCCCTGCTTGGGTGGAAAGGTAAGCAGTAGACAATGCACAGAGACCTCTAGAAAGACATGGGTTTTATTTTAATGGAGAGACTTTGAGAATTCTTAAAAGGAGGTGATGTGGTCCCATTTACTGCCATTGCTTTATTGAATAATCAGAACCCAGTAGAATAAAAATACTAAAAGGCATTTTTTTCCTTCAGTAATAGTCCTTGATTCCAGAATGACAACAAAAACTCTAAGTCATCTTTCATATTTAAAATCCCAGGCTCATTTTACCCCCACTTAAGGCTTTCCTCCCTGTCCCCCAAGGCCTGGCTACTCTTTGACCTGGGGGAGAAAATATGATCTCCTACAAGATTCTCACTATATTCCTTCCTACTCCTCTCTCTTCTGCTACATGGTGGGGGGGAGGGTTATAGAGACATGGCCAGCATTGTCATAGGTAAATGAACACCTGTCCATGAAGTGAGGTGCTCCTGGTTTCCCTCTGGCTGGATCTATTTCCTTATGAAGTTGGTGGATCCAAGGAATGGAATGTGGAATGTGGGGGGAAAGGATCAGGGTGCCAAGAGCGATTTCTGTTTGGGGATCAAGTGACTGTACAGCAGGGGAGAAGGAAGTTAGAGAATCCATTCTGCTAAAGTGTCTGGAAAACATGCAGACAGATGTCAAGACTCACAGCAAAGTCTGGATTAGAGACGAACATCAGGGGTAGTTTAACAGAGAAATATTTAAAGCCATTGATGTAAATGAGCTCATCAAGAGAGAAAATGTAGAGAGGAGATAAGAGGGGCCTCAAGCACTGCCGACAGCTAAAGTTTGGTCAAGAGAAGAGTTATATGTGAAAGACTGAGCAGTAGGGCCTGCAAACAGGAGGATCATGGGAGTGGTGAAAATAAGGCAGACTGGAGAGAAAGCATCCAGGGGGTGGTGCTCAACCTTGGGAACATTGCAGAGAACACTGCAGGGAACATTGTGGCTCCAACAAAGGTCCTTTCAGTGGAGGGCTGGTGACATCAGCAACCCTGTAGTGGACTGAAAGTAGATAAAAAGAGGAGAGATGAGAGAAAGAGGGCAGTAGCTAGAGGGGAGTGTGAAACAATATGTGGGCTTTCTTAGATAGCAGATTCTCAAACATGTGTCTAGGCATAGCCACAATTAACAAGGGAGAGATTGATAATGTGGGAGAGAAATGTGAAAGGGAGGAGTGAAACCCTAGAGGAGAAAGAGGGTGGACCCAGAGCCCAGCGAGGAGTTACTCCAGGGAGCCATGAGTCAAAGGTCATGAATCAAAAAGTATAAGAGTACACGTGCAAGTGGGGTTATCACTTAGGAGATGGGAGGTTGGGGGAAGGGCTCTCAGCTAATGGCTAAAGCTTGGAAGAGAGGAGGATGAGGTTTAAGAGCAGAAGACAGGTAGGAAATAGGGTTTAGGGAAGCAGAATGCAAACCTTCAGGATTTGTAGTAAGCCCTGAAAAGTCAATCCAGGGACCTGGCTTTCTGATCCTCCACAGCAACATCCAATTCTCTCACGCAGGAGGCAAAGGTAATGGCCAAATTGCGTTCCTGTTGGAGTTCTGTCTTGTGATTATCACAAGGGAAAGAGGTAAAAAAAACTAGAGAGGCTAAAGAGGAATTCTTACAGACCAAAATTTTGAAGCTTAACTTGGAAGATATGAAAATAAAGATTTGATTAAAAAAAAGTGGGTGGAGGACTGAAAAAGTTTAAAGAATATTTCAGTGAAAGAACTGGGGTGGCTGGGGAGCATGTATTGCGTTTTCAATTTCAATACAATATAGTTACAGCTGGTGGGCGTGCCAGGAGTGTGAGAGCCAGGAGAGCAAGTTAAGTGGGGAAATGTAATTGGAGATGAAGAGGTTAAGGAAATGAAAGGCCAAGACATGAAAGATGTTAGGAGTCAGCTGAGCCAGGTCTGGGATGGAAAGTGAGCCGTGGTGTTTAGTGAACAGTACAGACGGCCCTGACCATGAATCCAGGAAGAAGGCAGCAGTTGCATGAGGTAGAAAGAGTTGGGGTGTTGGAGGAAGAAGGAAAAGAAATGGCTTGCAGGTAGTGATATGGAAGAAGGACACACCTCAGAGGAACATGGAATGTGAGGAGAATAAGAACTTCAACTTGATAGGCTGTTCTCAGAGACCAGTCAGGTATGAGTTAAAGTTAAGTAGAGAAAGAAGAGATACAAGTATTTGCTGGTCTCAGGGTGGCAGCTGCAGAGGGAGAGAGGGGACAGTACGTGTAAGTTGTGTAAGTTCAACTTTGAGGTAAATGGGGACATGCAGGATGGGAGTTGACATGTGTGTAGGGAAGGAACTCAATTCTGGAGCTGAGGTCTCTAACTCTCTGGTCAGTGGTATGGTTTATCTCTAGGCAGACCTCACTTGGATTATTCTCCCTCCAGGGGTCACTTTGTTTATATATTAGCAAACCTTTCCAAAGTGTAGACATGCAATATATGTTAATCAAGGAGATGGAAGAAGTAATTAATACTGGACACCCACTGGCCCCAGGACAATTATTTGTGTCCCATTTAATTCCTCCATAAGTCAACAGAGAACATATTACAGTTCCCACTTTACACATGAGGAAAAAGTTCAGAAAAATTAGATTTCTCACCCCAACCAGGGCCCACAGCTAGTAACAGAAGATGAGCATCATTTAGCTTTACTCAGCACTGCTTACACAGTAACCTGGGGCCAATTGCTTAACTGCACCATCTTTTTTAATCCCCATGACAAACTGTAAAGTAAATTGTATCATGCACCCATTTTGCAGGTGAGAATTTGTGGTTTAGAGAATGAGATTTTCCTGGAGTCAAAGGCAGGAATTACTTTCTGTTGTTGGACACTATGTCACCTTCCGGACAACTTGCTCACAGAAGTAACCCAGGTTGCCAGGCAAAGCCCCAGCAAGAGGCCAGTTCAGACACAGAGCTGCTGGCCCTGACACAGAGATGGACACCACATCTTCTAACCTCTCTGGACTCTGGCCCTGCAGAGCCATCCCCCACAATGAATCAGCTAGTCAGACATGTCCTGGGCCAGGGGCCACAAGCTGTTTCAATTTCTTAAACACAACAAACAATAGGAAAGAAAAATGAGCAAACTGGACCAGAAAAGGTTTTGATCCATTGCCCTCAAACAGCACTTCCAGCCAAGAAACAAACCCTCCATCTGGGTTTGCAAACGCGGTGCAGTGACCCACAGCCTTGCAACCTGGCCAGCTGGGGCAGCTGTGAGGATCACACGGTGACAGCACCTGTGAGCAGCAGAGGTGAGGCAGGTTGGTTTCTAGGGGAGAAAGCTGACTCAGGATTGAAGCTGCCTGAAAGCCAGCCAATAACTGCAATCTGTGTGCCTAACACCCTCACCCTTGAATCGCAAACCTAGAAACAGATGATAAGACGACAAGAACTCCAGTGCCTACTTCTGTGTAAAACCCACTGACCTCAAGAGACACTGGGCTGAAGAAACAGAGCTCTCTCCTGGCTAGGGCACCAAGCACATACTTCATTTATTGGCGAATTGTCGGGCACACAAGTATGCAACTGTGACAAGTAGACAGAGGTTGTGGTCACCCTCATGGCAACCTAATAGTCTGGGCACCAAGACTGAAACCATATCTCCAGTTGCCCTGTCAGAATTAGAGAGAGCTTTCTATGGGCAAGAATCCCCTACTCTTTAATGAAGTTTAAAGGTTCTTGGAGCAATAAAAAGCACCTAATCTGTGAGACTTATTAAGAGAAGGCAATATCTGTAGTCCAAATGCCACTGGACTTATATCTTTAAACATTTCTGCGAGCTCAGACCTGACTGAAATAGATGCAAATGTAAAATTAATCTTTCCAGACGTTGTCTGGTTTCACAAATTTACTATAAATATCTTCAAAGGTACGTATTTGTATTACATATTTTTTTCATTTATCTTCATATTAGACTTGGGGTTTTTTTAATGTTATAAAGTGATTTCCAGAAGTAGAATCTTGCACCCATAGAAAATAATGCTGTGCCCACAGGATATGAAGCTTCACATACAACAATTCAATGTAAAAGTGTTAACCAGGAACAAAGTCGCTCTCACCACAGCATCACAAGCTGAATCTCTGATTTGCCGTCTACTGGCTAACCTGTGTGTTATTTCTGGATCAACCAAGCATCCAGAGAGCATCTGGCTGGCAGAGCAGTCCCCAACTAGTAAGCAGCTAATCCTCTGCACCCTATCTGCTAACTATCTTCCTTTCCAGGGACCTTCCCATGATGAATACACTATTCAAGATTCTCCAAAACTGGGGGAAAGGAAAGGTTATGAACCCCACTTAGAAATACTCATTAAAACTATGCGAAAGAGGAGTCAATCCACAGCTTATTTAGAAAGGCATGTGTGCTTAAAAAGCATTGGTAGGACTTGATGGAGTAATCACACTTGTCATCATTTATCCATAAAATTTGAATAGAATGCATGAACAATTATGCAGGAATCTAAAAAGTAAACAATGACAGGAAGATAAAGAAAACAAGACTCTGAAGTGCCACCACACTGGCCTTAAGTTTACCCAGTTATCATCCCCTGTTCTCATCACCACTTGACCCTAGAAGCAGCTGCAGGCATGAAAATGTGCAGCAGGGCAAGGACAAAAAAGTCAGTTGTCTGGCTGAAGGAACATCAAAGAGGATCCCATAGGAACCGTGAAGTACTAGGGATATCACAGAGAGGAAAGGGCTCAGGAAGTTGCTCCATCAAATTGATTACAAACTCTTGAGCTGATCCCTGAGCTGCTCACACATGGATAGGATCCTAATCAATATTTTTTAAAAAGGAAAAAAAAAAAAAAAACCAGAACAGAATTTAAAGGCACATTACCATCCAGGTTCCAGAGTGGCCACTGGGTGGCACACACAGGAGATGGATAAGAACACAGCAAATGCTTTGAAAACTGAACTGACATTGGAAATAACCCATATGTTAGAACTTATGTTCTGATTAAACTAAAATAATCAGCATCCCTTACCGGATGTATATGAGACCAAAAGTCCCATAATTCAAACATTCAAGATAAAATTTTTAAATCCTCATAATAACTGGAACCAGAAAAATCTCAACTCACTTGGGAAAAGATAACCAACAGACATCAACCACAGGATAACAGATGTTGGAATTTTCTGGCAAAGAAAATTCTTTAAAACAACTATTTTTAAAATGTTCCAACAAGCAATTATAAATAATCTTAAAACAACTGGGAAAATTAAAATACCCAGCAAAGATATAGAAGAGATAATAAAAAATAGAAATTTTAAGTTGAAATATATAATACATTTTGAAAAAGCTCATTGATCATTAATAGTAGAATGAAGCTGATGGAAGATAAAGCCAATATTCTTGCAGATACATCAACAGATATTATCCTATCAGAACAAGATAAAGAAAGAAGACTTTGTAGAAGTCTGTAGAAAAACATAGGGGGAGGGATGAGAAGAGGCGGCGACAGGTGGGGAGGGAGTGCAATGGACTGTGGCGGTTCTATGGGTGCTTTGGTGGTGGGCACACTATGGTAAGAACACTTGGGGGGGGGACTTCTATTTGCCCTAAAATACAAACAACTGTGTAAATCAACATTTCCTCAATTTTAAAAAATTACTTTTTAAAATGCATAGAATCTCAGGGAATCTGTGGTTTCAAAACAAAACATCTAATGTTTATGTTACCTGACTCCTACAATGAGAGCAAAAAGAAAAATATTTTGGTGAACTGCCCAAATTAAGTGAAAAAAAAAAAAAACCACAACTTATAGATTCAAGAAGTTCAGCAAACTCCAAATAGGATAAACCTAAAGAAAACCACATTTAGACACATCACAATCAAACTACTAACAACAAGAGACAAAGAAAAATGTTAAAATCAGTTTTAACTAATCAGTCAAGTTTACAAACAATAGACTATTCTCCTCTTGAGTTTTCTAAAATATCATTGATGGTTAAAAGAAAAAAAATCAGAGTCTGGGAGAATTTTCATTTTGTGTAGAAATAAAAAGCAGGACAATTACAAATAAATTGAGGAAGAGTAAGGGAACTAAATCATGGTACAATTTACACATTCACTTTATGTAGTAAAACATTGATTTTCATTATATGAAAAAACTATGGGTATTGCTACTTTCATTAAAATGAAAGAAATATAATCAAAATCACAATATACAAATCTAAAACTACTATTAAACAGAAAAGGGAATCAGGAACAACAAAAAAGGAAAAAATGTAAAACAAATAAGATAATGAAATACCTAAATCTAAATATATCAACAAGTGCATTAAATATAAATGCCCTAAAGATCATGCCCTAATGAAAAGACAGATGGTCAGAATGATCATTTTTAATCAGACAAACCAATTATGTGCTGCCTACAAAAGTTCACTGCAAATATAAAGACAAAAGTAATTTAAAGATAAAGAGATAGAAAAATATATCATGCAAACACATAATCAAGTGAAAGCTGGAGCAGTTATATTAATATAAGACAAAAGAGACATCAGAGCAAAGAAAATTACCATGGATAAAGAGGGACATTACATACTAATAAGAGGTTCAACTTCCCAAGAAAATATAACAAACTTAAATATGTATGCTTCTAAAAACAGAAATTCAAATATACTAAACAAAACCTGGAGGAAGTGAAATGAGAAATAAACTCATGATTATAGAGACTCCAACACAACTTTTTTTCAATAATAGAATTAGTGGGCAGAAAATGAGCAAGGATACAGAAGAACTAGATAGCCCTGTGAGCCAACTAGATCTTAATGACATTTATAGAACATTTTGCATAACCACAGGAGAATATACTTTATTATCAAGTGCACATGGAACATTCCCCAAGATAGACCATATCCTGAATCATAAAACAAATGTTAAAAATTTTAAAATAATTGAATCATAAAAAGCAGATTTTCTGAGCACAATGAAATTAAACTAGAATTCAGTAACAGAAAAATACAAATCTTCAAAAACTTGGAAATACACTTAATAAATAATCCATCAAAGTGAAAACTAAGGGAAAACTAAATATTTTGAACTGAACAAAAATGAAAATACATTTCACAATTTTTGAAATGCAAGAAAAAATAGTGCTTTAAAAAAATCATATCACTGAAATACTAGAAACGGAAGAACTCAAAGCAATAATCTAAGCTTCCTTCTTAGATGAAAAAAAATTAGAAAAAGAAGAACATCTTAAAACCAAAGCAGCAGAGTGCAGGAAATAATAAAGATCTGAGTCTAAGAAATTGAAGCATAAAGACAACAGATAAAATAAATGGAACTAATATGGTTCTTTGAAAAGATCAATAAAATTGATAAACTCCAGAACGAATAACAAAGAGACAGAATTTGAGAATTTCAGGAATGTAAAAGGAGATATCACTACAGACTATACAGATAATAAAAGAAAAACAAATGAATATAATGAACAACTCTATACACATAAACTCAGCAGTTTAGGTGACACATACCAATTCACTGAAAAATGCAAATACTAAATTTCACCCATGATAAAAATCAATAACCTGAATAGTACTATAATTATGAAATAAATTTAATGCATAGTTAAAAGCCTTCCCAAAAAGATATCTTCAGTTTTAAATGACCTTACTAGAAAATTCTAATGGAATGGAAATCTGACTCTAATGGAAATCATTTAAAGAAGAAATAAAACAACTTCTACACAATCTCTTCCAAAAAATAGAAGAGAAGGATATACTACCCACTTATTTTATGAGGCCAATATTACCCTAGTACCTAAACCAAAGACAGTACAAAAACAGAAAACTGCAGATCAATATTCCTCAAGAAAACAGTCACAAAAATCTTGAACAAAATGTTAGATATTAGCAAATTAACTCCAGCAATATAAAAAAAACTATGACCATGAGAGATCTAGCTCAGAAATGCAAAACTAGTTAAATATTTTAAAGCAATATAATACACTATATTAACACTCTAGAAACAAAACAAAGTATAAACATAGAAAAAATACTTGACAAAATTAAACACTCATTATTAAAACTATCAGTAAAACTAATAATAAAAGAGACTTGCTCAACTTGATAAAAGGTATCCACAAATATAATTTTTAGCAATTATTACACTTGCTATTGAAGACAAAAAGCTTTCACCTTAAGATCAGGAAAAGGCAAAGCTATCCACCCTCGCCATTTCTTTTCCACATCTTAATAAAAGGCATAACCAATACAATAAAGCAAGAAAAAGAAACGAAAGCAATGGGTTGGAAAGGAAGAAATAAAGCTGACCTATTCACAATTAACAATATTGTCTATGTATAAAACACCAATTTAGCTACAAGAAAATTACTAGAATCTAAACTTGAGTTTAGTGACATAGAGTACAAGGTCAACAAACAAAAATCAATTGTATGTCTATACACTACTAATGTGGAGTTGGAAAACAAGATTTTAAAGCAATGGTCTTCAAAATAGCTCCCAAAAAGGAAATAAATTATAAAGCTAGTATAACCTGTGAAGAATCTGTACAAAGTACTAAGACAGGAAATCAAAGACCTAAATAAATGGAAGGACAAACCATGTTCACAGATTAGAAGAGCCAGGATAATGATGTCAATTCTCTCCAAATTGGTCCATCAATTTAAGGTAATCCTGATCAAAATCTAGGAGGATTTTTAAAATATAGACAAGTTATATAGCAAATGTATATGTAAGGGCAAAAGAATTCGAATACTAAAAGAATTTTTAAAAAAGGAGTTGAAACATTCTATCCAATTTTAAGACTCACTGAGGAGCTATAGGAATCAAGACAACATGATATTGGGGACAGGACAGATAAATTAGTAGAACAAGGGTCCAGAAATAGACCCACATAAATATAGTCAGTTGATTTTAATGGTACAAAAGCAATTCAATGAAGAAAGGTTAATCTTTTCAACAAATGATGTCAGAACAACTAGACAGCTATATACAAAGAAAGAAAAGAAAAGTTTGAATTGAGCTTCACAATTTATACAAACATTAACTCAAAATTAATAAGTGAGCCCTGAAAAGTTTGTCCTTTTTAATAAAGTTAAGTACATACTTATCCAGCAAACCCACTCCTGGATGCTTACCCAAAAGGAATGAAATCTTTACAGAGAAACAGGGACACAACGTTTTTAGTAACACTATAATTACCAAAAACTTGAAACCACCCAAACATCCACAATGGTACATACAAACACACACACATACACACACGCACATGCATGTATGCACACACACAACTCTGCAAAAAATAAACTATTGACACACGCTTTATGAATCTCAGAGCAAAGACTGTGAAAGAAGCAAGTCTCAAAATGCTACAAATTGTCCAATTCCATTTACATAACACTCTTGAAATTATAAACCTGTCATGACTGACACCAGATTATGGGTTACAGAGGGAGAACTGATGTGGGGGGGTGGGGGTCAAAAAAGGAGAGTGTAAGGGAGATTTTTGCATAGAATTATTTTGTATCCTGTTTGGGGTGGGGACTCCATGAATCATTATATGGTTAAAACTCAAACTGCAAACAAAAAATCACAACACAAACCAAATGGAGCATGTGAGACGGCCTTCAGTCAGCCTCCAAGATTCACTGCAAGAGCCTCTGGGGTAATAACTTACAAATGAAACAAACAAACAAACAAAAAATACATAGGAAACCAGAAGACACAGGAGAATGATAAGGTAGATGTGGGCTTTTGAGGCTCTTCCTTGATTCACATCCAATCCTCCTTCTCCTGAGTCTAGAGTACCATTCAGTACCTTTTTCTTGACCTCAGCAAGTCCTTAAAAGGCTGATCTTCAGACTTGCTTGTACAGTCTGAAAAGCATTCCTAAAGGAACGCAGTCTTGCATCAAAAGGACATCTGTTACAAATGCAGAGCTTCTACTCCATGGGTGTCTGTGATTCTGCCACACAGTTTAGCATCCAATGATTCAGAAAGTTCCCTATAGTCAGTGGAACTGATGTCCAACAACTATCTTGATTATGGACACTACAGCTAAATCTAATGTATTAGTTTGCTAGGGCAGCTGTAACAAAATATACAAACTGTGTGGTTTAAAAAAGTTAAATGTATTTACCTCACAGTCTGGAGGCTAGAAGTTAAACGTCAAGGCACTAGCAGGGTTATGCTTTCGCCAAAGCTTCTAGGGAAGCAGCCTTGACCATCATTATTTCTGATAGCTTCAGGCATTCCTGGATTGGGGTCACATCATTCCACTCTCTGCCTCCATTTGTACATGGCCATCTTCCCTCTGGGTCTGTGTCACCTGATAACATTCTTCTCTCTCTGTATCTGTATCCAAACTTCCCATGTCTTATAAGGCAACCAGTCATATGGGATATCAAGGTCTACCCTACTTAGATCTCATTTGAATTTGATCATTGCTGAAAACACCCTATTTCTAAATAAGGTCACATTGACAAACATAAGGGATTACAACTTCAATAAACCTTTTGGGGGGAATACAATCCAAGATTTCATACTAACACTAATTTTTAAGAATGATTGATTCTAAAAAGATCTACTGGCATTGCTCTCCTTATCCCAAATCAACTTTTTTAATTCCTTGGAAAAACAGATGCTCCCCTGAGTTGTAGTTTTTCATATAATGCAGGCTGCACCTCCTTTTAAACTTTTTAAACCAACCTTCACAGATGTAAAGTTTAATGATTTTTTTTTTTTATTCACATTCTCCTGTTTCAATTTCTTGAGTCTCAGCACAAAACCCTTGTTTAACCGTCTGGCCTTTTCACAGAATTATCACAGTAGTTACCAGGCCTGGGAGGGACATAAAGGAATCTTTCCTCTTACAAACCCCCAGACTCAGCCATGTGGTCTGGGTGGGGGTTGGGGGAGGGATTATTCCTGTGTTCTTCTGTTTAAAAGGACTAAATCTATGCATACATTAAGACTGTGGAATTTATTTTTTTTTGTATATACACAAACAAAAGTAACATATTAAGACCACAGCTGGCAAGAATCATTGTACCTTCCTCACTGGTTTATTTATTCACTTAGTAAATATTCTCTGAGTATATAGTATATTCCATGCCCCATGTATTAGGACAGAAGTACAAAGACAAATAGGACAAAGGATACGACTAAGGAAAATGCAATGTCCTAAGTGTCCTTAGGGGGTTAGCAAAATCCTTAGGCTCATGGGGCTGCCCCTAAATTTTCCTGGAGGTACGAGGGTGACCACCCTCCAACTAGTTTGAGTCACCAAGTCAGTGGAAAATCCATAAGGACTAAGATGTCTTCCTTTCCTTCTATCTCCCCCACCCAATGTAGCCAAGAATCCCCAGGGCAATAGAGACACTTGAAACATTCATTTAATGAATGAAAGCACACACCCACAATATGCCAAGTGCTGCTGTGTCCAGCAAGGGAGCTGGAGTGGTGGTGGAGAGCCACAGGGCAGCTGCCCTCCCTGTGCCCTATCTACAAAGAAGCTGGGAGACTGGGGAGCCCTTGGCACGTCAGCTGGCTGGGAGAGCCCACAAGGCAGCAGACAGCTGCTCATCCAGATATAGCCCTGCTGTCCTGAGAACATGTCAGTTTCTTATTCAAAAACAAGAAGTATTTTTAATCTGCTGGCATTTGTGCCCCACTTAGAATATTACCTCAATCACTAATCAGGGGAGCCCAACCACTGCAGACTCCTGAGACCTCAGGCGGCTTGTCAAGATGCCAAGGCCATGGGCGTCAAGACACTGGCTGTGGAGCCCCACGTGGGGCTGACAACTTTTTGGTCTTCAGCCGGTGGAGCAGCCGGCCACCAGCAGACACTGCTGTGAGGGGACTCTCCGATAAGGCTTTGGAACCAATGAATATTTGAAAATACAGCCTAACACCGACAAATAGGAGATACACATGATAAGCATGCACCACCTATATCCATGACACAGGGGAAGAACCTTAAAGTGTAAAAGTAACAACCAGATGTTTGCCAGGATCTGAAAAATAAGCAGAACTCGAAGACTTCTTCAATCCATGGAGTACCTGCTGACCCGCCTGCCCTATGCCACAGCATGTCCACACGGGTACAAGGCAAGCCTGGAGGGAGCATGCTCAAGCGGTACGGCTTACTCCAGCAAAATGTCAGAAACTCCGTAAGAACCACAGCAGAGGAACAGGACAGTGAACTAGCCATACAAAAGAATTCAATCAGCAGTCAAAATGAAACAATCTCTAGAATTGGTAGAGCCCAAAAACACACTGCTGACTGCAAAACAAAGCAAGTTACAGAATGTAAAACACCATAGCACACGCAATCATTTGAAACAGAAAACATTGTTCTAACTTAGTAATGGATAGGTAGTTAACATGTAGACAAAATAAGTGCCAAATTAAATGCCAAGTTTAGGACAATGCTGCTTTTGAGAAAGGAAAAAGAGAAGTGAGTTTGAGGAGAGAAACAAAGGCTTCAAATAGTTATTATTTTTCCTTAAAAAACATTTGATGCAGACATACCATATCATAATGTTAAAAGGTATTAACCCAAGGAGGTAAGTGATAGAAATAGCCATTGTCAGGCACGGCTTATGCTTTACACATTAAATCATTTAATGCTCACTGCAATTCTCTCAGGGAAATGCACTATTTACATCTTTCCAATTACACATCCAGTATTCAAATCCAAGCCATCTAGCTCAAAATCTGTGTTCTTAAGCACTCTGCAATCCAGTCTCCATGGAATGAACATGCAGGAGGGTTGTAGTTCTCCCTGATATTTGACAAATGTTGTAATTTTTCAAGAAAAGGTAGAAAGGCTACAAGTAGGTATTCCAAAGCTCCCATGGTTAATCTTATGTATCAATTTGGCTGGACCACAGTGGCCAGATATTTGGTAAAATATTATTCTAGATATTTCTATGAGAATGTTTTTTAGAAGAATTACATTCAAATCCATGGAATTTGAGTTATGCAGATTGCCCTCCATAATGTGAGTGGGCCTCATCCAATCAGTTGAAGGCCTGGTTGAAATAAAATGCTGACCTCTCCCAACGAGAGAGAATTCTGCCAGCAAATTGCTTCTGGACTTCATCTGTAGCAACATCAGCTTGTCCTTGGCTCTCCAGCCTCCTGGTCCACCCTGCAGATTTTGGATTTGACAGCATCCATAATCATGTGAGCTAATTCATCCTTCAACTCTCTCTCTCTTCTCTCTCTCTCTCTCATATCTCTCTCTGCCCACATAAATACACAAACATAAGTATATATTTAAAATTAAAAATAAAATTTAAATTCCTCTTCATTAATGGAAACTTTCAAGGAAGAAAGGCAATAACACACAACCATATGGTGTAGACATTTATGTATATACATATGTGTGTATATATGTATATATGTATATACACATATGTGTATATATATGTGTGTGTATATACATATATATATGTATATATGAGAAACCAAAGACAAGGATAAATGATGTTGTTGGGGAGTGTACTGGCTAATCATATAGATTAAATAGCAAGTGAAAGGATTTACCATGTGGTTGAAATATCTAATAACAAAACACAAGGTTTCTACCAAGAAAACAACATAAAGAGAAATGAAAGCAAATACCTATAGAAAGCACAGAAAAATTAACTGCCAAGTTCATATCAGAGATCTCACAGTGTGGTCAGAACCCTGATAGCAGACATGCAATTGTGCCAATACACACCAATTTCTCAGTGTCAGACAGTCATTACTGCCTAGTAATCTTGAGTAATTGAGCAGATACTGAATTAAATCATACACAGGAATGTATAATCATGGAGCATAGCTCATGTTATGACTGTGGAAGGATAGATTATAAAAGCTTTAAATGGCAGCAGGCAAGAGAATTATTGGAATACAAGGTCCTGTCTAATATATGATAACCTTAAATAAATGAAGATATATACTATGCTCATGGACAGGAACATATATTATGTAGATGTAAACTCTAACCAAATTTATCTATATAGTCAATACAGTTCTACCCAAGATTCCAAAAAGAATTTCATTCTCATAAGCTAATTCTGAAAGTTACATTGAAGAATAAAAAAAAAAAGAATACCCAATACACCTGAGAAAAAGACTGATGAAAAGAGGCTTGTTTTCAAGAATTATTATGAAGCTACAGCTATTATGACAATGTGAACTAGTGCAGGAACAGGTAAATTAAATAATAGAATAGAACACAAAGCCATGACACAGATATGTAGGTATATGGAAATTTTCTAGGTGACAGAAGTGGAGTTCAGGTCATATGACACATGAGAGATAATTCAATAAGTAAGCCTAAAAATATGGTTGTCCACTTGAGGGGGAAAGTGAACTTAAAAACTACTTATTACTGGAAACTTTCAAGAAAGTAAGACAGGCAAATAAGTAAAAGACATTTATGGCAGTTATAACTGACAATCGATTAATATCAATAATATATTTTTAAAAAGCCAAATCAGCAAAAAAAAAAAAATCTTCAAAATAATGGAAAAAATGAGTAAAAGACATAAATGGGCAATTAATAGAAAAGGAAAAGTGTGACTAATAAAGCTGTAAGATGATCAGCTTTATTGCATCCTGGTGATCAGAAAAATGCAAATGAAGACCACAGTAAAATACCATTTTATATACAACCTGTCAACACAGATTAAGAAGCACGCAAGTTTTGCAGACTATGTGGGTCAAGAGCACCTCCTATAGATAGCTCGCAGGATAAACTGACACAGTAGATTTATAAAATAATTTGCAACTTTATTATAAGACTGACATTCAGTCCCCAGCAATCCAAAGGTGCCATTCCAACAGAAACTTGCACATGTAGAGCAGGAAACACACAGATGAGTGCTCAGAGCAGCACAGTGCATAATAGCAAAATCTTGGCACCATGCCCAATGCCCATCAACAGGAGAATAGATTAAAAAGGGGACATCATTCACAATAGCATCCCATTGTAATATTATATAGTACTCAAAATGCTATATAACAAACTCTGGCTATACACAGTAATATATAATAATGAGAATAAATCATAAAGCTTAGATTGTAATTAATCCTATTCTGAGGTCCAAAATATAAATAAAGAAAGTAGAAAAAATATTCTGGAAGGATACCTATCTATCTCTGGTCAAATACTGTGCTCTCATCCTTGCAAGATGCATAAATGTTTATTGCAGGAGAATTTTTTAATAGCAAGTCCCTCCTGACATTCCTCAAACCAATACCATAAATGAAATTTCTATGCCAGCATCCCACAGTGAGATAAATTGGGATTTAAATGGCAAAGGATGGGGGGCTTAGCTGCAACCATTTTTATTTATGCATGCATTCAGGCAGAGCAAAGAGAAAATTCTACAGCCCTGATGATAAAAGTTAACAGGAACATCAAGCTACAGAATTTGGGAAGGAAATGGCTTCTAATCAGTCTGTCTGCTGGAACCGATTGCCTGAGATAAAGTCAGGCCACACTGCTAAAGATGGATAATCGGGAGTTTATTGGACAAATGAAACAGCAGTGATAAAAGAGGTAACCTTATTGCCAATAGGGAAGGTAAATATAGCTGGCACAATGGAAAAGGGTGTTGCTAGGCTCCTGTTTTCCAAAAGCTGTTTATGTGCCACCCCTGCAAAGTTTTCTCATTCTTCTAAAGAACTTTGGAAAGCTACAGACATGGACATGTTGTCTAGAAGTTTCCTAACCCAACCGAAGAAGGTTTATAAAATGCTTAAATTCTCAGTGTTAGACACTAGAATGGACAAAAAGGGAACAGATCCAAGAAGCTGGGTCATAATCATTAGCAGATAAGTGAGCAGGTAAGTTATAAGGCTAAAAATGCCATATCACAGTCATCTCCCAAGACTGAAATAAAAATGCTACCTCTTTCTACTCTCTTGACTCCAGACAGTGATTTCAAGCCAACAATACCTCATCCAGGTTTGACTATCAGTCAAAGAATAGATCCAGAACAAAAAGACCCAGGCTACTGTTAAACACAATTTAGAGACAAACTCAATTCACCTCTTAGCTCAAATTCTTTCTCCTTTAGGAAGTCATCCCTGCAGCCTCTTACCCAATGGTAAAGTGTCAGGAACATCCCTAGTTTGGTATTGAGAGATGAAGCAACCATAAGAAAGGGTATCGTGATGCTAACTCATTGGACAAATATCACTGAATACTACCACATGCCAGACAGGGTCTTGCTTTCTGCAGACCCACCTGTTGGGTGGAAAAGCCCTTCATCACATAAGTCATAATGCTTGATTACAAACAGAGATGAGAGCTATGAAGCACAGGCATGGTGCTGAGGAACCAGAGCCTGTTGGTGATGTGGAGGTGGGGTCAAGAAGTGAAATTAAATTGATTTCTGAAAGTTAAATAGGAACTAACCCATTGAAGGTATGTAGGTATGTGTGTGTGTGTGCAAGCACATGCTCACATGCACACACACACACACACACACACACACACACACACACACACGCCTGCACATGTGTATACAGTTGCGTGGGGGAGCAAATAAAGCAAAGGAAATATGTGTAAAGTTTGGTTAGATGAACCATAAAGGCCGCATTCAAGATTTTGGTCTTTATCTGAAATTCAACGGAAATCTTAAAAGGAATTTAAAGTAGGAAAGTAGGTGCAGAAGATGAGTTTTGCCTTTAGTCTTTGCCAAAAAAAAAAAATCACTCTGGATAAATATTTGAGGTCAGAGTGGCTGTGAGCACAATAGTCTATTAAAATTAAAAAATTTGAGACTGATACAATATTCTCGACCAACTGGGGGATAAAATTGTGAAAATTTTTTTGGGATTCAGTAATGAGAAACTGGAAACCAATATTTTGCTGAGATGAAATAACTCATTGTCAACTGTGGTCTTTCGGAATAAAATGTCTTCTACAATGGGAACACCATACATTAGGGATTTTCTGTGTTTGGTTTTTTTTTTTTTTCCTTTCCCTCTGCTATAGTCCAAGACCTAGAATACTACTAGTAAATAATAGATGCTCACTAAATATTTGTTGAATAGATGCATGAATGAGTAAATAGATAAATGAATGAGCTGAAGGCAAGTTTTGGGGAGAAAGAGGTCCATTCCCAAAGAGCAGTATGAAAGGCATGAAGAGATGAACGCAGGGGATAATGGAGTGTGTCAGAGTGGCAGTTTCCAACTGCACTGTATAAATAAAAGATCAAGAAAGAAAAACTCAAATCTCTGAATTTGGGGTGCTAAATTATATTAGTTGTATTCACAATCTCAGCAAGTCTTTTATGGTGCAGTCAGGGCATTGATTAGGCTGAAAATTGAAATTGGCATTAATTTAAAAATTTAAGATGCTTCAAAGTGACTTCACCATTTCCCCAGCCCCACTCAACCTCCCATATTGGCTGAAATGGCCTCTCATCCCTTCCCTGGCAAGTATAGTACTCCTTTATTTAAAGACGCAAAACTCTCTTGGGTATGGCTTCTGCTTTGAAACAAAAAACTCATTTTCACCATGCCCTAATACACACACACACACACACACACACACAGTCTTTATACCTGCAATTTAAATATTCCAGCATCTCTTAGAGAAAAATTACGAAGTTAAGCCTCCAAAGGTTACTCACACACAAAAATACAGCAGGAGTTAGCTAAATTACATCAGGAATATACCTATAGAAATGGACCCTAAGAGCACTAAACCAAGGAAAGAGAAACATGATTTCATATCAGATTGAACTCACTCATATGGAAGCAACTGGCAGACTTCTAAATTCAATGTTCTAGCTCAAGCAGCTGGGAATGATTCTAATTGTTTGCTCAGCTATTTAACAGAAATCTAAATTCAACAGTGATCTACTCTAAATGAAGGTGAGATGCCAGAAAGTCTTTGACATAGATGAAGTAGTAAAAAGACCACAAGAAAATGAAATCGATTATCATATGCCATCTCCCTCCACTTACCCTTTACCACACTTCCAAAATCCACTCCCTTCACTAAATGTTGATAAATACAATCACATTTCCCAGCATTTGGGCGTTACATTTCAGTGCCTGGATTCTATGGGCTATAAAATGCTGGTTTGACTGCAGTCAATTGGACTCCTGATTTCAACAGATAGGGGCAGAGCCAAAAGCAGCACCCAGACACTAAAGGCAAAGTGAGTATGGCACCCGGAAGAAACAACAGGACCAGATGGGTCAGGAGAATGTTCTCATCCACTGGGATAGCTGATGATTAATTGACCCTGAAGTCCCCCAAACCCAAGAAGACCAATGACCCACGAAGTTGTTACTTAATTTGCAAGACCAGAGATGTTGTGAGAGGTCTTACTTAAGTTTTAACTACGTTTCCATCCAAAGACCAACCTCTGAGTCTCTTGAATGACCCTGAACTCCTATAAAAGGAACACTGGAATTCTCCTAGCTCACCACAACTAAGCATCGTAAATATTCTTCTCAGCCTTTTTTAAAGGAACCTGAAACTACTGACCAGGATTGCTTTGTACTAGAGAATAGGAAATACTATGACTGATTGTGTATTATTAAATGCTGAATCTTGGCTAGCCCTAACCCTAGAAACCTGGAACATCACGGTGGCCAGTGATGTGGGGGGCTAGTGGCGGTAAATGAAAAATCGAGTTTTGACCCAAGTCAGTCTCAGAGTAAGTGCAAGGGACCCCAAACTTACTCAATGGTTATGTCCCCACTTTCTGAGTGGATGTTTGAAATAGATATCTTTGGTAATATGATTAACTTCCTAATTGACACCCTGAAAATCGACTGAGGGCTAATAAGGCAGAAAGGGCAAAGTAGAAACTCTTTTCTCTGTGTGCCAAATAAGAAAACAAAAACACTATTACATCCGTAGGGAAATTAGAGAACTTAGCATCATCATTAAATATTTGAAAGGTGTAAAGCAAAGGATTCCAGTCACATCATTATATAGCTTTCTAGGTTGGCAAATACAAAAGACAGAGTCATGTGGAGTGATACTAAATTATCATCAATTTAATCAAGCGATGCCTTAATTGTATCTGCTCTTCCTGATATGGGCTCTTTATTGGACAAATCAATACAGACCCTAGTAACTGATACACAGTTATTGATCTGTCAGTATTTTTTTCCACTATCCCAACAAGCAAAACCACTAGGAGCAGTAAGCCTTCTCCAAGTAGTACAGTAATAAGGACCTTTACTGTCCTTCCTGAGGGTCATATCAACTTTCTGGCTCTGAGTCAGAGTCCACAAGAACATGACTATCTGATCATCTAATAAAACATTATGCTAGTCCAATACATTGATGACATCATTCTGATATAAGATGTGGCAAACATATTATAACAGCAAGTACCAAGTGCCTCGGTGAGGCGCATGTATATAACATAGAAATATAACTTCTATGAAAGTGTAAGAACCTGCCAAACTTGGTCAAGCTTTTTGGAGTCCCAGTGTTTTGAGGTCTTTCAGAATATGCTCTGCAAAATAAAAGACATGATGTTGCTCCTTGTATCCCACATCACTAATATAAAGGCTCAACACAGATGGACCTCTTCAGGGTTTGGAAACAATAGACATCATTATTTAAACGTGCGGCACCCACACACTCACTGGATGCTTTGAAATTCTGACAGTGTGGATGGGGTCCAAATAGAGAGCAGGCTCTCTACCTTGTCCAGGCTGCAACACTAACACTCAGCTCCCAGACACAAACTCAGGACTCACATGGTTATCCTAAGTCAGGATGCTGGAAGGACCTAGGCAAGTAAATCATGCTGGAGGTTTGTAGGATTTAAAAGTAAAGTTATGCCCTCTTGGAAGAAACTATTTCCATTCTGCAAAACTTGCCAACAGACTTAGGAAAGAAGGAACACCTACAATGGAAACCCATCCCTGCATAGACTGAGTGTCCAGCACACACTGGAGGTGTTCAGCTTTCCGGAGTCCAAAAGCTGGGTGTGTGCATCAGGATTCTATCAGCAGGAGATGTTCATGCGTGACCAGCCCTGAAGCCACAAGAAAATCACCAGGAGCTTTTTTACCACCTGGATAATCTGACCTGGCAGAAGCCCCTCTCTCAACCCAAGGCAACCCACATAGAACTGTCTAGTTAAGCAGAGAGGATCAAATTCAGGCATATTGCAAGGATTATTTGGAAAAACATGCAGATGGGCCACTATCGCCATCCAGGGGACTGCTTAGCACCAAGACTACACTCAGTGAGTGATGAGTGGTTAAGTTTCTGGCCAGACTGCTGTGTACTTGCAGTCAGCAGCCTGCAGGGCAGGACTGGGCACCTGAACACCCATCACTGCAGCCTTGTTGGCAGAAGCAGGAGTCCACCATCCACCTTTCCTGGAACTGGGAGCAGACACCCCTAGGTCATTGCCCAATGCCACAATCCATTTGGCTGTGTTGGTCCTGGTGTTCCCGGACAATAGGCAGGCATGGATGGCAAATGTGCAATCCAGATAGCCCCACTGTGCATCTGACAACTCAAATGTCCTTCTGCCCTTGAGTCATTTGAATCAGTGTAACCGCTGTCGACAGTTGAGAAAAAGTTGGTAACTCTAAGCACACTATGGCAAGAAAAGCAGCTGTAGGGATTCTAAGCAGGGAAGTCAAGGAAGGGAAGGGGAGGGTTGAGTCCCTGTGGACTTTGGTAAGCTATCCAGAGAGAAAGAGAGAGGGGTGGGGGAAAAACCTGGCACGCTCCCAGGGCTAGGCCACCTCTGAACCCAAAAGTCCTGCCCTAGACACACCAAGTACCACTTCTCCAGAGATCTGCTACACCCTCTTTGCTCCTCAACCCAGTCTGGCCCAGGCACCTCCCCCGCCCCCCGCCCACATTCTACCCCACAACAGAAAGGTAGTTTGTTTGTCTCTCTCACTTATCCTGGAAAAGGGGAACAATCTGAGGCAATGGTTACATCCAAGCAGGATAATTGAAAGCATGTCAAATTAGGGGTGACCCTGCCCTGGGCCGTCCCCCTCGGCCATGGAGATGCAGACCTCATGAACTCCTTTATACCACAAGCCATACCAAGCCCTTGTGTGAGAAATCTCTCCCTGATACACATCAGAAATGCCTGGTTTGGGCAAAATTTTGCGAGCACCTATAGCTGACGCAAGTGAAGCAGCAGCTTGTTCTCCGGTCTCCTGCTCTGTGGGGAGAGCTTAGACAGGCCGATATGACACAGTCAGCAAATGCTACAAGACAGATGACATCCCAGGCCAAAATGTCTGGGGGCATGCTACCCAGTTGCAGTGTTCTCAGCACAGCATGACAACCCGTCTCTCACTCCAACAAGTCCTAGGTTCTTTATTACAGCTCCAAGGCCAGAGCAAACAGCTGGTTTTTGTATACGCCACGTCACTACAGATGCCCATGCCTGTGGGGGCTGCTTCCTTCTGACCCTCTGGTGGACCCCGTGGAGTCCAAATGCTTAGACAGAATTCTGGGGCCACAGACACACCCCCACACTCTTGCGGGGGGGGGGGGTGGGCTGGTGTGCCACTGAGAGGAGCAGCCCCTTCTCCCAGCCCTGCCAGAGGCTGAATGGTGAGAGGCCACTGTGTGTGTGTGTGTGTTGGACAGTTTCCTCCAGCCCCAGACCAGGCTTCTGATACCATCCACACAATATTGCCCTCTCCTCATGAGGCAACCAGATAGTTTTCTGCACTTGGGTAACCCCAAGAAATCATGCACATCCAGTTCTCAATGGACTGCCTCCAAAAGACATTTGAGATTCAGGGTAAGTTGCTTGCAAGCCCCAAATCAGAATGCACAATCAGGACACCTAATACTGGATGCCAGGCTGTGAGGACAATCTAGGACACAGTGGCTCTTATCAGACCTGAAGATGCCTCTGATCAGGATGCAGCAGATGGAGAGACATGGGCCGCTGAAGCCAGAGATTTGGTGGCTCCCTCGGCACCCACTTGGGGACACATCCAGACCAGGTTTGGCTTCTGTACCACAGAGGAACCTAAGGACCCCTACATGCTTCCTGACCCCAGTGCTGACAACTGCAAGCCCCACCTCACCACTGCTCCCACCACCCCAGATGCCCTCTGTACAGACACTGTGCCCCCTTATGTGACAGTGCTGCATGGACACCGTCACGGCAAGGGGCTCCTCCTGGGGGGGAGGGTGACAGCATCCCCATCAGGGAGGAGGCAGCAAGCACCTTTGGGCTCCCATGGAACAAAGGGGCTTCTGGAAACAAAAGCATTCCTGCTTTCCTTCCCATGACCCTAACCTACTCTATTCTGCTTATGCCAACCCAGCAAGCTAAGCAGGCAGACTCTGCTCTCAAATTAGAGATGAGGAAAAGCAGTTCACATGCATGGAACACCTTTCCTAGGCTACCAATCCTTCCAGAAGCCTGAGTGGAAATCAGCATTCAGGAAAAGAACAGGTAATCGTGACCTGCTTCAAGCCACACCCTTATGTGGTGGCTAATACAGTAGAGGTTAGTATTCAGATCAAGTCCATCTGACTCTACATCAGGTCTTCAGGGACCAAAAAGAAAAGGCAGAGGCACATCTGGTCAGGGTCACAGTGCATCGTGCTGGGTAGGTCAAAGGTCAGGGGTTCTGGGCCAAGCACCCTGCAGCAGAAGCTGGCTCTGGCACCACAGCACCACTGGCTCCTGAAAATCACAGAGGGGAGGTGGCAATCCCAAACGTGCTTGGAAATATCCAATTCAAAATAAATTAGCTCTCCTCTAAGTGTCCTACCATGGGGGAAAAAACGTGACAGACATCATACATCACCTAAAGCCAAATTCAATTTGTACCCATTTATAACACAAACATGTCTCAGGTGTAACATCAACAGAGCTCATTAGCATTCAATGCACTCACTTCCGAGGGCTGGCAACACGCTGGCAAAGGCGAAGCGGTGTAGATCCACTTATGAGAAAACTTGTTCCAATGTGGGAGAAAAATTGGTTTACTTTAGATAGTGGGGTGAGACCCCCTCACACATTTGTAAAGTGCCAGACCTGAGCAGGGATGGAGACAGGCAGGGGAGAGGAGCAAAAGTGGGGTTGGCCCCTCCCAGTGCCAGTGACTGGCAGGAAGGCTCCTGCCCACTGACAAACTAGCCTCCTGGGGAACAGCCCACCCACCTGTCCAGGCTAGAGCCCCCCTGTACCCCCTGGTCATGGGCATGACCCAGGCACAGCCAGATGAGCCCAGCAGATTCTGGCTGAACTGAGTTCAGATCTTTGCCCGTGCCCTTGTATCTTGGCCCCTCTAGACCTCCATTTCTAGCCTATGTGAAGGTGACTATAGATCAGAAGTAACAGATGGGGGGAAAAGAGTGGAAAGTGCTTTGTAATCCATCATCATTAACTCTAATCCTCACCATTTGCAAAATCTTAAAACATCGTGTCATTTCAGCCAGAACTCCAGACCCTCAGCATGCAAAGCCAGTCAGGCCTCCCTCCCTAGAATGGAGCAGCACCTATGGGAGCAGGATGCTCTTGAGCTCTCACGGACTTGGTGACAGTGACAATTAAGTCAGATCATTATGTTAGATGAACTGTCTATTGAATTATAACATGCAAACGGAAAAGTACAAAAATCCTAAGATTGATGAATTTTCATAAATGAACAGAGATGAGGAACATGAATTATCAGCAGTCACCACCCCCAACCCCCTCCTGAGAACTCTTGGGAACCACTTTGTAAGGTATTCTTGCTCTTTCTGATTCTCAAACTTAACTCAGCCCTGGGCCGTCATGCCTGGGAGGAAGATCAAAGTATCTGAAGCCACTCCGCATGCAAAGACACTAGCGCCATCAAAGCTTGGAAAGAAGCCGCTTGTAATTGCAGGGTTTGATTTGAGGCCTTGATCTCCACAACTGAGTCCAGCCAAATAATAAAAAAAAAAAAAGCCATTTTCTTCCTTTCTGAGCCTCTCTGAGTTTCCTATTGAGACTGTCGGGGGGGACTCCTTGATGGAAAGCCTCTGCCTGCAGCCCAGCCTGGTGCTATGTGACAAGGACGCTCTAATAATGAGAGACTTTTGATAAGCAGGTGCCTGCCCTGATTAGTAGGGATTCACTGAACAAATTTGTTTCCCAAAAAACAGCATTGGTAGCACGCTGAGATGTCTGTTTTGTTTCTGTACTTCTTGTTTTTCTTACTCTTCTACTTGAAGTTGATTTTTATTTTGTCGTTTTAAGACACTGTTTAGGTTCAGAGCACAAAGAGTAGGAAGTACAGGGTTCCCATATACCGCTTGCCCCCACAACACATACAGTTTCCCCCAACAACCTTCCCCACAGAGTGGTCCACTTGTCCACGTGGGGAGCTATGCTGACACCTCCACATCACGCAGAGCCCAGCATTTACTTGACAGCTGATGACTGTTTGCAGCCTGCACAACTTTCCCATCACCTAGAGGCCTATTCTCTAAAAGAAGCGTGGACCTTGGGTTTCTCAGACCAGAGGCTGGCCTGTCTGCTCAGTTTCTATTCGATACCGTAAACAGTGAAGAAGCAGCAGGTGAATTTAACCTTAATAGCGTATCTTATTCAACCCAATTTATCTAAAACATTGTCATTCCAACACATAATATAAAATTATTGATAAGATAGTTAACACTTGCACTGCCTTCTGGACTTGTGTGTATTTTACATCTATAGCACATCTCAATCTAAATGCTCAATTTTCATCAGAAATACTCATACCTGATTTTAGATTTCATAAAATTTACCTTTAGAAAAATAGGCTCATGTAATCAAGTTGTTCCAAACATACTTAAATTTTTCTAATACTTGAATAGAGTGTCAGTTTTTGAAAATTCAAATTAATTAAAACTGTGTCTTTAAAATTCAGGTCCTCAGTTGCACTAGCTGCATTTCAAGAGCTCAGTGGGCATCTGTGGCTGATGGCTCCCTTGTTGGACTGGGCAGAGCTATAGGGCAAGGTCAGGGGAGACCGTAAGTCTGCTGCTGCTGGCTTCTATTCCCAGTGGTCATTAACCCCATGACCCCAAAGTCAATGAAAGGTGGAAAAACATGGGTGGTTTTAAAGTATTTCCTCCCCAAAGTCCCTTTGAGAGACCAGTTCAAAGCCACTAGTCTACTGGGAAATGGGTGGTATCAAAAACACCCTTTTAAAGACCCTCAAGATTGCTAGGAGACCAGGACTTGAAGCAGGTCACATGTTGGGGAGACCCACAGGAGCCGTTAACCAGTGCTGCCTTGACAGACCTACGCTACTCAGCCCTGGGAACGCAGCAGTCCCCTCCACTTGCACTGCCAGCAAACCCTCCTCTCAGGATCATTCCCGCCCAACCTTGGCAGATAGTCACCAATCCAGCTCTATCCCCCACTGACCTAGTCCAAAGGGGAAATGTGTGGAAATGGAAAACTGGAGAAACTAAAAAGGCAGAGGAGTTGCCACCACAAGTCATAACAGCAAAGAACGTGGCCCACAGGCTCACTGAGCTCTGCTCTGCTAGAAGCACCTCAATGTGCTCACCTCACTGGATTCCCAAGCTCCGCCAGCTAAGTGCTGGTATGATCACGCTTTGCAAGGGCACTGCTGCCTCCCCACTGCCTCTGCCCATCATCTACTCTGGCTCCGTTCCGGAGTCAGTTTTCCTTCTAGACTACCTTCCTTCTGATAAACCTGCTCCACACCCACTGTACCTACTGCCACCTAGAGACCCAGGCTTCTCCAGAGCCCTCTCAAGCACCATGTGCTTACTGGAAATATCTGCATGCACCTACTGCACTACAATTACACACAGTGCCCAAGGCCGAACACATCCTTCCTCCTGACTTCTTATTCTCCATGACTCACATACAGTTTACAAAGCAACACAAGCAAACACTGAGGACTCAGTCCCTGACTCTATGTCTCACCTGTCTCCTACCTCTCCCAGTTCAACTGCATCCACATGACTCTAGATAGGCCTCCTTCCCAGTTCTATGCTGCACATTATAAGAGCCTCTCCAGTCCTCACTTAGGGTACTGCAAAAAAGAAAAAGAAAAAAGTATACACACAAGTCTATACACTAAGTAATCATCACAACCGTGTCTGAATGTCAGACACATGGAGAGAAAATGCACATTAACTGCGTTAAACAAGCACCTTCCTTGCTTTCCTCCTCAATCCATCCTCTATAGCCCCCTGGACCGGCCAGTCACTTACATCCCTAAGTACAGATGGTATAAAAGTCACAGATATCGAGGACTCCCACCCTCCACCAGAGGATGGGGAGAGGGAAGGGTGTGCACTGTGACAGCCCACAAGGTGGGACATTCTGTCTAGGATCAGACCCCCAGTGCTCAGATCCAAAGGTAGAAATAGCTCAACCTGGCCAGCACCCATGGAGTCGCTTTCCTGGTCCCTCTTTGCCACTCCTCTTCCACTTTCCCTCCAAAGCAACAGTGAGAAGTGGGATAATCCTGGGGCCCTGGGCAGCCATCCCCAAGCAGGACGGAGTACACGGGCCTCTCCGTCGCTCTCATCTGTCACATATCAAGTGAAAAAGATCTATTTTTTCCCCAGGCAGCATGCCTACAACTTCAATTGGCCCAAAATACGCTTGGCTAAATTTGCTTGTGAGAGGCTCTAAATGGCTCAGGCGTTCTATAAGGAGGCATCACGAGCAACCTCAGCAGGGGGTGGTGGCTCGGGCTCTGGCTCCATAAGGTAAGCTGCTCTGGGCCAGGTGCAGCCTCAGACGCTGTCCTGTCCAGGTTCTGGGCCCCACTTCTCCAGCTGGCTGCGGCTCAGGCTTCCTCTGGCCACCATGCTGCTTCCCCGCAGTGGCCCAGGTAGACCAGAGCACCCCTCTTCACAGCCCTGGCAGTTTCCTCTCTGCATACCTAGCCCACCCCATTACTCACTGCTTACATACTGGTCCAGGCATGCAGGGGGCTGCCAGCATCCCAGCACAGGGAGACAGTGGGGGCAAAGAGATCCTCACCCTACCTACCATGATGAAAACGGGGAAAACACCCAAAGAGTAAGTGAGGTGAGGTGAGGTTGGGCATCTGTAGGAGAAAAGAAATTATCAGGCTCTTTACACCCTCCCACCACTAGCATCTATGACCCACATCTGTAATTACGGATACCTGGGCCCAGAGGGCACAGGGCATGCGTATGTGTAAATGGGGACCCCTATGCCGAGGGGCAAGGGGCCATAAGGGCAGCATCACTCTGATGAGGGACTACAGGACAGATGAGGGGAGACAGCTAGGGAAATACTGAGAGAAAAATCTAGTCTGTCACCTGGTTCAGCATTAAAGGCCTATAAAAATCTACCGAAGGCTCAAAAATTATCTTTTTGTCTGTGACAATGAACATAGCGGGCCTGGGATGGTTGCAAAACAGCATCCTAAGATGTCACCTGAGGCCTAGGGGTCCTTATACCAGACTAAATCCAGGCACGCAAGCATCAGCAGTGCCAGTGAGCAGAAACCTAAAACAGCACAAAGGTTTGAAATTGCTTGAAATGCAGAGCATGTGATGAGAGAGGCAATGAACTACCCGGACCCGTGTGGCCCATAATCTGGGCTGGCAAGTGTTAGACTCAAATGTTGGCTCTCTCTGTTCAACTTTGTGACCTGGGCACATGGCATCTACTGGTTGAACTGCAGCTTCCTGGAGCAGGAGACCAGTCTAGTGCCAGCAGGCACAGGGCAGATTCACTATCGATTCAGGCAGTTGAATAACAAGAGTCCCAGAGGCCTCAGTGGATTTATCAGGCTTTAACACTCTCCCA